>OU342746.1:331878075-332068857 GCA_910589775.1 Avena eriantha
TAGAAGACCCGATCCCCGATTGTTAGGCGCCGTTGGATCGGGGTGCATGGACGATAGTGATGTCCTTCGCGAGGGCGATCCGCGAGAAGTCTGTTCTGCGAACTGATTGGCCGTGGCAACTACGTTGGGCCTACGTCCTTGCCTTTATCCCCTAACCTCGGGGCCGGAAATCAGATCGTGTTCCTTCATCGCCATGGAGAGGGAGAGGCCCAACCTCAGCTTGCACGAGGCTCAGATGTTCGCCCACTACGGCATACTCGCGTTGTCGTTAGCGAGGCTTCCGGCCGGCTTCAAGCTCAGCTACGCCGGGGGTTCCTGTCGCGCCGCTCTTGCGCGACAACGCGTTGGCGAGGCAGATCGAGTAGCGGCCGCCGCCAGCTGTCGGAGCGGAAGAGGGCAATGGCGCGGTACTCGCGTACGAGCGCGTACTGGCGAAAGCTGTTCAAGAAGGAGCGGCTGCGTTGATTGAGTTGTGCGTAACCCACCGGCGGGAGATCCACCCAGATCTGTGCAACCCCGAAGGGAGGCAGCGCTTCTGGGCAGTGCCTGGGCGTACGACATCCACCGTATCTATGCAGCACGCCGTGAAGAATCCATGAGGAGGAGGAACGCTGCCAGGAACGTCGGCATCGATTCCAACGCGGAGGAGGCTGGCGGCGACGCGGACAACGTCGTCAAAGATGGACACTGTAGGAGCGTCATAGTCGATTAGGGCCACTTAAGCATAAATTAAATCTATGTATGGTATCTTAATGCGGTCTTTGGATCTGGGTCACCTGAGTCATGGTCGATTATCGTCATAATGTATATATGTTGGCCATGTTTTAGTTGTCTTTGTCTTTGAAACTAGTCGATCGAAACTCGTCCGATCCTGAAAATAAAGTTCGCGCGTTCCCTGCATATCTGATGGACAATACGCTGACTCTGCTCCCAGCACTTGATGGCACAGCCGTAATTTGGAGTGCGCCTGAGGAGAAGGGATCGAGCGTGTTGTAATAGTGTACTACTCCTGTCCAGATATAACTGACTTAGTTTTTTTTAGATATTTAATAAATGTGTCTATACCCAAAACATGTCTAGATACATGTTTTAGGTTTCTCTGTCTTTCAAACTAATCAATAGTCGTCCAATTCTGAACAAACAAAGTCATTGCATTCGCACCTGATGGACAATACGCTGACTCTGCTACTTGATGGCACAGCCATAATTCTGGAGTGCGCCAGAGGAGATGGGAATGCAAGGGATATGGGAACTTGTAGCCGCGTCCAAACGTAGGTAAAAAATTAATTTAATATATTTAAAAAAATGTAATCTGGTCCACATGACCCCATCACAGACACGTTGCACGCGCAAGATATAAATAAAGACGACACGGCTAGTTTAGTTTCAATGATACAATTCAACATAGTACGTTACTATGCCCGCATCTTTCTGCTCCTCTTATTAGTCTGCTAGCCCACGCTGCATTAAGCATCAGTTGATGAGGATAAAAAAATGATAAAATGGCAAATAAAACAATTTTTAAGCTTACCTTTCATCCGGAGAATCGTACAAAGATGAAATTGGCAGGGATTTATTATTTCTCCTGCAGTTAGCCGAAAGATCCTCAATCACCCCTGCAACTTCTTCATATTCTAATACACCTCCATTATTTGCCCTTTCCTGCCCGTTCCGCTTACCCTTTTGTTTCTTTTCACACCCTTTTCTCGCCGGCACCTCAACTTCTTCATAAATTGGCTGCTTACGTACGTTTTCCTTCGAGTGTTCATCACCGTCTTCGCGCTGCTCTTCCGCCAGTTCTGGCTGAGAAGCCTCATTTTCTGCCACCGGGGTGTGAACAGGGACAATAGCATGTGTAACTGGGTTTTTGCACAACCTCTTGATATGGCTGAATCCACCACAACGTCTGCATTTCCTTTTCCTAGCACCAAGCCTTGGACCTTTATCGGTGGAGGCTACGATCCTTAGCTTTCTATGCCTCCCAGGTGGCCTCCTAAGAACTGGTGGTTGAAGTTTGAACCCTCGATCGACAATCTCCCAATCATTTTCATCGGCCATATGTTGTACGTTTTCTGTATAAGTTGCAGCAAACTTGTCCACGGAGAAATAGTTGTTGACATAGTTCTCTATTTCAGCTCCGTTACCTCTAAGTATAAGTTGCAGCTCCGTTACCTCTATTTCAGCTCCGTTACCTCCGTTTTCTGTATAAGTTGCAGCAAACTTGTCCACGAAGTAAATTGCATGGTGACATGGAAGACCAGTAATCTGCCACTGCCTGCATGAACAAGTCTTGTTTCCAATGTCTACAGTGTACCTCCGTTCACTTCCACGCTTGTATTCTGCATAAACCTCAGCCAATGTTCTGGAACTTCTGACCACCCTCATCTTTATCGTTCTCATTGCCCTGGTTCTTGCATTGAGTAACATAACCACCTTTGGAACTATTTTATGGCCTAAAAAATTTCTTGCACAAATTCTTTGCCTTAAATCTATCTTCACCATTATGCACTGTCTTATTGCATCCAACAAAATAACAATTCCAAGTGTCTTCATGCCTGAAATCTTATCATTGAAACTCTCTGCCAAATTATTGCATACAAAATCCAGCTTGCTTAACTCACCAAACTTGCTTCTGGCCCATAGCTTGGTGTGATGTTCCTCAAGGTATTTTTTCACCTTTGGAACTACATACATGTTCTGCAAGTAAGTAGCATGCGTGCTTGGGATGTATGTGTATGCTGATCGCCACAAGTCCTCTTCAAAGATCTTTCCTTCGAACTTCTTCGTGAAGTTAGTAGCGAGGTGCCGCATGCATTCCCTATGCTCAACCCTAGGAAACACAGCATCAACAACATTCTCAAGACCCTCGGATTCACCGGTGTGTATCACCAAGCCTTCAGGGTGACCAATTACTTCTCGTAGTCTCTGCATGAACCATGTCCAGCTTTCATTTGATTCACCCTCAAGAACAGCATAAGCTACGGGTAGAAGCCAATTATGCGCGTCCAAAGCACAAGCAGAAGCAACATGTCCCCTGAACTTCCCAGTTAAAGAAGTTGCGCCTATTGCCAAGTATGGCCTACAGCCGTCTAGGAACCCCTTCCAGCATGCCTTCAGGCAGACAAAACATCTCCTGAAGCATATCTTATCTGCCTGCTTATACCTGACCCCCCTCGAGACCTACTCTCTCCCTTTCACAACCTCGTAATCGATGTCAACAACACTACCAGGTGATGTTTTCTCTACCTGAGCTTTGAAACTATACAACATATGAAAACTGTCATTCCACTTGCCTTGAATGAAGTCTAGAGCCATCTCCTTCCCATCAAAGACTCTGTGATAAGGAATCAAAACGTTAAACTTTTTGCTAATCTTTGCTTTGAGTTCAGCTGGTCCAATGTTATGATCCTGCCTCACCTAGTCAAATACAGTAGCAGCAATCACTTGGTAGTCGCCGGTCTAATTTTACCACTTAAAGAAGTATTAGGGCAGTTGTGTTCCTTCGTGTTTACTTTGATCTGCATTCGATAAGAATCCAAATAATTCAGAGCTAGTTATCAGCAGAATAAATATGAGAAAGACTGAAACTAAATGTAGCTATTGCAACCTGAAATGGGTGTCCACCCCACATTGGAGATGCATGTAATCTCCATTTACACACATTACTTTCCCTACAGTGCACCCTAAATCTCTTTTGGTCACTCTTTTCAATGATAAATTCGAACCCAACTCTGATTGCATAGGTTGCTACTGCATATCTACAGTCCTCCACATTATCAAAGACAGCCCCCTCATCAATTGTAGGATTGTCCCTGTCAAAGTGTATCACTGGCCTGTCCACGTCTTCGTCGTCGTATCTACATCCCATTTCCACATCTTCACATTCCTCTTTATCAGCAGTCCCATAGTCAGGCTCAAAGTTCGAATCAACCAAATATTCCCTACTCTCCATCCTATCAGGGTCAGCAGCCACGTCTGGATATGCTTTCTCATCATTATCCGCACCGCCACACATTTCAGTGCCTTCATGCTCGCTTGACAAAGCATCATGCTCAAGGACAAGCTGTACAGACGTCTTGCGGTTACCAACCCATATCCTTGGCATCACCATGGGACTATAAATGCTAATTGGGGTATGCAGATAAGGAATCACAGTTCTTACCTTTCAATGTGGACGCACGGCACCTTCTCCGGGCTCCATACCTCCAAAGCTCTGCACGCCGCTACCTCTCCCCCCGTTTCGTTGTCCTCTGTGCTCTCCAGACTTAAAGGATATTCCGTGCTCTCTAGCCGTGCAGGACCCATATCCATGCTCTCAAGCCTCGCAGGATCCATCTCCGAGCGGGATCCGGATCACCAGCGTCATTGGGCCCCTAACCTAACGGCCGACTCTTGGTTTTCGTTTCTAGACGTGCCTGGGCGGTGGGCGGCGGCAAGGAGACAGGGCAGAGAGGGGAGGGGATGACAGGGAGGGGAGGGCGGGAGGACGACGACCCAAGGGGATGACGAGAGCAGTGCACGACTGAGCGGAGTGGCGGCGGCAGGAGCAGAGGAGAGGAGCGGAGCGGAGCTGGTTGCGACAAAGCATGGAAAATTGCACAATAATGTGTTGGTGGGCGGCACCAGCCCTCGAACCTGGGACGCGCGCCGTCGTGGGTGGAGGAGGCGGGCCCGCCTGTCAGAAAACATGCCACCTGTCAGCGCACTATGCACGGGGAGCGCTTCACGGAATTTTTAGCAGGTCCCACATGTCAGTCTGTTTGATCAAAACTTGCATGCAGTGCATGGCTAGTCCACGCGCTAGTTCCGGAAAAAAGCCCGTTGATCCAAACTTGAATTGGTAGTTCCGCTTCTTCTCCCCCGTCTCATCGTCTCCTCGCAGTGGCAGTTCTGCTTCGTCTCCCTCGTCTATTATCCTCTTCTTCTTCTCCTCGTGGTGGTAGTTCTTCTTTCTTCCTCGATCAAAACATTCCCGCACGTAAGCCATGGCCAGTAGCCGGATGAAGAGGAACTGGGCCGATCTCCCGGCCGACCCACTTCGCAAGATCGCTGACTATTTGCTGGACAAAGAGGAGTACGTCGACACCTATGCTGCTTGTCGGGAAGTCTACACCGATTGGCGCCGCACTTTAAAGGTGCCCGAATTCCATCTCAACAACCGGATCATGATAGATAACACACTTCTAGACGTTGGCGACTTCACCTTCCTCAACCTCGCCACTGGTCGTTGCTTCAGGACAAATCTAATGGACGTCCATCGCAGGTTCACATTCACATCCGATATTTATTGGTATTTTCCATTGTAAACATCTTAGTGCTAACTGATGCCCTCTTCTTCCAAACGATTCTACTTTGTTAGTGTTTCTCGTGGCGTCATTGTTCTTGCTTAGAGGGTGGAGCCGTACCAGATTCGGCTTCTGAACCCAATCACTCACAAGTCTAACACTGAGTTTTAAGCACACATACCATCTGATCTTCTGCAATCTGTCGTCGTGACGAAGTCCCCGACGATGGTGTTCGTTTGCACTGATTATCCAGATCATATTGCATGGGCCGATGAGAGCACCCCAACGGGGCAAATCAATGGATCATTTGGAGAAGGATTGTATTCGCCACCTCCTGATACGCTTCTGGTCTGCATGACGGCATTCCGAGGGGAAGTATATGCATTACTTGAGAATGGAGACATCTTGTCGACCAACATCCAGTTAGAGCAGCGCGCGAGCACTGTCACGATGGCCAAAATAATTTCGGCCCCAGTCTTTGAACAGGTACGCAGAAACTACAAATTTTACCTTGTGGAGTCAGATGGTGATCTGCTTCTTATGTTGAACGGGGATTTCGCCAAAGGGCAACCGGTGTTGTACCGGGTGGACACGGAGAACCGCTCTCTCGAGGCCGTCGGTGACATTGGGAGTCGTGCCCTCTTCGTTGGTTGCAATCGTTCTATCTCCATTGACACCAGGTTACACCCCACAGTCAAACCCGATTGCATATACTACAGAATTTTATCAGACTATACGATCATGAGGTTCAAGCCTGGGAAGAGTAACCAACAATGGTAATGTATGGCTTAAGTCTGGAATATACACCGAGGCCTTACCCTCTGTACGAGATACTGGCAGCACAGTGCCAACAGAGAGAGTTCTCTGAACATGTGTTGCAGCACGCGGGAGCCGACGACGACGAAATATATAGGGGAGAATGAATCATATATTCATCCTAAGTTATTTGCTAGCATTTTTAGGTCTATTTTTCGAAGTATAAATTTGTACTGTATTTATATTATTTCGATGATCAGAATGCGTATTACCTTTCAGACAAAATTGTAATGTATTTAAATTTAGTACTTCTAGAATTCAAAGTATTTATTTTTAGTAGTTCTTTCCGAATTCTCTGTGTTCGACACGGGCATCAGCTTAGCGCCGGAATTCAGGTCCCACATGGAAAATTGCACAATAATGTGTCGGTGGGTGGCACCACCGCTCGAACCTGGGATGCGTGTCGTCGAAGGTGGAGGGGGCGGGCCCGCCAGTCAGAAAACATGCCACATCGGCATCCCCTGTTTCTGATGCCCTTTAAAAAAATAAAACACGCCACGTCATTATCCCCTATTTCTGATGGTGTTGCTACACTCGACGGTACATGGTGGCATATAAATAATATCGTATAAACATAAGGGCACAGTCGTCAACATTTCTAAAATGAAACCCGGTCCCGTCTCCTACCTGTCCTGGTACATTGCCCGATGAGGTGGATAGCCACAACCGATCTTTTTAATACGTTCGCACTCTTATGCTGAGAAGGGAAATAAAGATTGAGTTGTTAATGCAACGAGTGTCGAATTATTACCCTCTAAGGAAATGGGAAATGGTTATTTTCACGCGTGCCCATAGTCCAAACCTATTGTCAGTCTTTCACTCCCCTTCTCCGACTACCCACAGTTCACCTTGCGCAGCTCCTCCGCGCCGCACCAACTAGGGTAACATGGCCCCACCTAAGCCGACGCTGCCGCGACAGCCGCCAAAACTGGGGTATTTAGCCCCTCTAAGGCAGGCCATGAAGCTCTACTTCAAGGCCGGTCTCCCATTGCCCTGCCAGGCGGATGATTTCCTCGAATGTGCCGAATCGGCCGCGACGACGACTGCGCCGTCGTCAGTGCCAGATGCGGCAAGCAGGGCCAAGAGAGCGATGTGGATAAATAGCGCGGTGGCATTACGGCACAAGGTATGTATCAAATCGTTCATGAGAGCATGCCGTCGCCGAGGGTACACACCCTCGAACAGGGCAGCGCCAAGGTCTAGGAACTCACGCGTCCACGCTTCGGCGCGGACTACCTTACCTCAGTGGGGTAGGCTGGGAGCACGCCGTCTGCGGCACAAACGCTCCATCCTACGCACCGTCGAAGGCCGTACCGTGGCGGCGACCAAGCGTCTACACTCAGCATGCTGGATTGTTCGATAGTCGGAGCCGGCGGCGGGCATCAGCTCAGCCCCGGAATTCAGGTTCGAGTTCACATGGACCTACGATCCCAAGAAGGAGATGTCGAATTTCAGTTTCGAAGAAATCGTCGCAGCGGCGCGGATGGTCCAACTGAACCGGGACTGGCGCACGCAAATCACTCGTGCATTAACGATGCATATTTCTTTTAGTTTGGTGGGAAGGCAATAGATCAGTTTGGGTTAAATGATCAAAGAACTTATGTCCTCTCAAGGCAATTGGCTAGCCAACTTTTCTGGTGAAGATCTGTAGTTTCTTCAGTGTAGAATAGTTAAGTTCAAACTGAAGAATGACTTTTGTAGATGAAATGCTGACGAATTTTTCTATAAACTAGTAGGAAGTTTAGCCCACTTTTGTGCAGGTATAAGACCCTTTTGTATGGAAGTACTACTATTGTAAGCAAATACTATCAAGTACCTATTTCCTTCAATTACTAGTCGTGGTTCAATCCAGTTAACTGGCATCTTTTTATCCCAGACTACAGATTTTGCGTCTGCTGTCTGTGCTGTAAACCATTTTTTCCTTTGTCTTGTGTTGCCTACAAAATGGTCCTGCAGTTCAACGTGTTACAAATGTAGCTACCTTGTACTCCCTCCATTTCAAAATATAAGATGTTTTAGCTTTGTGAATGAAGTGTATCTAGTCCCCTTTTCGTATGTAGGTTCATCTAGGTTTAGAAAGCACCATCACTAAAATATATCTAGATACGCTCCATTCACAAAGCTAAAACATATTATATTTTGAAACGGAGGGAGTACTTGAAGAGGAGATGGACTATATTTTTCTGGCATCCACAGAATTGACATGGCTCATTGCCAGACCACCCTCTTTTCATGAAGTTGTCCTTCATTATTCACAGAAATTATAAAGCACGGTGTTCAACTACATCGATTCAAACTATTACACGCACACAAACTACATCAAATTCATTACCCACACATACTACATCGATTCAAACTATTACACACACATACTACTTCAAACTATTACACACGTACTACATCGATTCAAACTATTACACATTTTTAGTCGATGCTAACTTCCTGCTACGCTCTCCATTCTACAAATTCATTAGCCACACATACCATGGCAATTCACTAGAGCTCTGTCTTCACTCGAGGGAAATTAGAACCACCAGCTCATCCAAGCCCGGTCCCCCCACCAAAACTGTGTGCCCCGTCGCGAAACGGCGGCTGTCCTGTGCCATCGATCCTTCCAGGCCAACACTGCAGGCGACGAGGGCGCTTTCTGGCAGCCTCTTCGGGGACCTGAAGACCATGTACCGAGTCTAGAACCTCCTCCAGGTGGATGATGACCGGGTGCTTCTAGCAAAGCTGCCGCCCTGCCCTGCTTGGAATCTGCACCTCGTACATCTTAGGAACGCCGTCAGGATCTTTCAGCCACGCCTTTACCTCGATGACCCATCTGTCGCTCGGTGGCACGATTTCCACCAGCTCGCCGCCAAGGCTACTGACGACCTGCTTGAGGGCCTCCGGCTCCCAAGCATCCAATGGGAGGCCGTCAAAGCCGAGTTTGGAGAAGAAACGAAGCTGCCCCAAGCGATCGTCCCACCCATAGGCGTGATGCCAACGCATGAAGCTCATTTTCTCCCCGCAGCACTCAAAAGAACGGGACGAATGCAGAACGCGCTCGGTGTCTGAGCTGTGCTCGAACCGGACGAAAAAATCGAATGGCGGCGCGCATACCTCAATGTTGACCTCATTTCGTCTGATCCCAAAACGACACCAGAAAGCCGACAGCAACTCTGCCGGTGACACGGCGAGACAGACGCCCAGCACGGTGGCCATGAGAGCGTGGTCGTCGAACTACTATGCCAGGGCTACCATGCCTGGGGTGCGCGGCAGCACGCAACTTCCCGAGGCCGGTCGCCGGCCTGGATCGCCCGACGGGATGCGCTCCACCGTGCGAGAAGGACTAGCCAGAGGCGAGATATTAGTCTGGGGACGCGAAGCTCCGATATGGCAGAAGATGCAATGGCGACGGCTGCGAGCTTCGATTAGAGGCGTGGGAGGTTGACCGGACATGGCGGAGACGCAAATTAGAGCAAGTGCGAGCTCCGATCTGAGACGAGCAGCCGGAGCTGAGCAAATGTTATGGGGAGGGGAGCAGGGGAGAAGACCAGAGCAGAGCAGAGCAAAGAAATAGATCTCGTCCGCTCAGGGATCTGGTCCGCGCAGGGGTAAGCTAGTCCACGACCACAAAAGATAACGGGGAATATTGACATGGCAGGCCAAGAAGAGTTGACCTAACGGCGGTATTTGAGTTCAACCGTTTTTATCTGGTTCAAACGACCGTTTGGCCGTTAGATTTGTATTCACCCCCATTTGGCCCTTCTGGACAATTGGCGAAGCTACTATGTCCCCTCCGCGCGATTGATGGCAACTCGGGTACCGCGGTGCGCTCACCCACCAACTTTGGTACCGCAGACGAACAATCCCCTGCCTATAAAGAAAGAGCTTTTTGGGAGACAACCCAATTTGTTTTTGATTTTAGTTTGTTTTTGTTTCTTTGAGTCTTAGAAGTTATTACTTTGGTAATAACCGCTCCTTATCCGTTTTGTTTGGTTTTTGTGTCAAGATCAACCTCTAATGAGAGAGAAGTAAGATTTGGGGAAGTTCATGTCCCGAAACATATTTTTTGTGCTTCACCGTAAAAAATCGTGAGAGATCTCTGTATGTCGGTTTGAGCTGTAAATTTTTGTGCTTATGCCCCAGGTTGTTATTTAACTTTCGTTAGTTTTGCACTTTTTGATTTGAGCAACAGAAGATTTTCTAAAAAATTTATCTTTACCTGCTGGTCTGTTTTGACAGATTTTGCCACTCTTGCATTTGCTTCTTTATTCGATTTCCTTTTTTAATTCTTTGGGTTTTCGGAAGGAGTTGCTACAGTAGCTTATGTTTTGATGGTTTTCAGTTGAAGTTGGATTCAAAAGGTTTTATAACTTCACTTATACTAATGTTGCTAATAAGAACCGTGTGAAGTTTTGCGTGAAAGAAATTTCCAGGAAGTGGAGATAATGGTGTAATAAGGAAGAGAAGGGTTTTATGACTCAAGTAATAAGTGTATGAAGATAAAGATATTGATGTTATTCAAGTGGTGACTCCGGAACAATCTACTAAATACCAAATTCAGAGACCTGTAGAGTCTGTTTTCAAATAGGTAACAGTTCTGGTAAGAAAAGTTCCACAAAAATACAATCCAACTATATTTTTGCAGTTTTCAGTCAATAAGGATTGCTACGAAGCGAAAAAGGGACGGAAACAGAGCCAGGGTACCTCACACCACCCTATGGCGCGGGCCCACCCCTGGCCACGCCACCAGGTGGTGAGGCCACCCCGGACTCCGCCTCCGACCCGTTTTCTCCCAGTACCTTCCTTTTGATATGAAACTTCGTAATATATAACCCCCCCGGATCCCCCGAGGTTTGTATATCGTGTTTTCGTCGTGTTTTTGTTTCGATCTGTTTCTGCTAGGACATACTCTTTGAAAGATTAGAAGCACCATGGTGTCCGCCAAGGATAAAGGAAAGGAGCCTATGGAGGAAGACCTCCAAGACCCCAAGCAGGGGCTGGTACCTTTAGTCTCTTGCCCTGCATCAACGGAAGCCCTACGAGTCACTAAGGAGTTCTGCGAAAAGTACCGAGACTTGAGGAGGAAGGTGGACATGCTTCAATGGGAGAATAATAGGCTTCGCGAGATGCTGGAAGATTACCTCACGTCAACTAAGAAAATAGTACCACCACCACCAAAGGAGTAATTCGTCATCAGGTTTGGCATCCCCTTGGTTTGTTCCAAGCTTGGGGAGTGCCGCGGTATCACATCACTATCTTCTATATTTTTACCTTTTTAGTAGAGTCATATCATGAATAGAGGAGTTATTATGTAGTATGGTTTGCATTATGGAAGTGTCCCCTCTCTCGTTAGATATGTATCCCTTGGTGTGAGTTGCTGTTATGGAATATTAATGAGAAGTTCTATCATTCACTCTTTTGCATAGCTTATATTAGTTTTCAATTCGTGGCTATATGATTGATCTTGTTGTTAGTATTGGTATCACTTTGGGATCATTGAGTTTATTTAGTTGGTTTTGGCAAACCTGGCTCGGTCAGTAACACACTATTTTTGAGAGTTGAAAGAAAAGATAGAAGTACTCTAGAGAAAAATAATTTCATCATCTTTCTATCTTGATTTGCTCATAAGTTTAGTATTCTCTAGTTAAGTTCTTTTGTGCTTCCGAGGAAGATTGCATGTTTGTTTTTATCACTTGTATGTTTGGTTGTTTCCTTCAACTCTTATACTTGCTACCCAGCCTTGCTAGCCAAAAACCTGTATTGACAGGGTATTCTTCTTGTGCATCCACCTCCTTTAAACCAAAACCTTTGCCATTTGTGTCTGCCATACCTACCTAGTAGCATTATTGCTATTCCAAGTAAGTTCTTGTTTTATCTACCTCCCAAATTAAACTTGTTATGTGAAAATTAGTGATTAAAGCTCTCACGAACTTGATGACACACTTTACTTCCTTGCACTTAATAAACTTGAACCATTGTGCTCACCTATGTTGTGTATATGCTTGCGCTTTGTAAGTTGTGGATTAGCAGAACCATGTTGTCATGGGGAACGCTTTCAACAATGCACTGGTACTTTGTACCTAGTTGATATCATGTTCTTCTGTCTATGGATGTCGTCGGTGTGAAATGAAAGGGGAGCTTGTAAGTCCATGGAGTTATGCATGTGTGTTAGGGAAACGCCTGGGCCGCTGGTCTAATCCATGCTGACATGGTAGAAACCTGCAGCGTAACCATAACGAGTATATATGAAGCATTCTTCTTATAAAAAAGAGATAGAGATTGTGAAAAAGAGAAAAGAAAAAATAGATATTATGAAAAAAGCAAAGAGAGAAAAAAGCACCATATTCCCATGGTAAATAAGAAGATTATTGAGATACTTGTTGTCTGCTTGCCTTGTCATTGTCATTTTGATATGGGAATTCTTCCGTATCATCGGGCAAGGGGTACCCCGTTGGCGGTTCTCAATGATACACATATGCTTACGATGACAAGAACTTACCAGTGACTAAACTTCAGTAGCATGACGAGCGGCCCTCGTATTCAAGGGACATGAGATTCTCAACTTACAACTTGTCAATGCATATCCTCATATTTGATCACTTTAACCTTAATCACCTAAAGATGATTATGATAGGGGAAATGAGAGCCGAAAGCTAGTAAGTATCATAATTTTTGGGATCTCTTTATGAGACTTGCAATCCCTGCTTCCTTCTTTGAAGGGCCTTTCTTTTACTTTGTAGTTGAGTCAGTAAACCTACTCCCTTCTACCTCAGCAAGTATTTTGAGTTGATGTGTTTCATTCATTCATATGATAATTTATGCAATCATGTCTTATGTTCCTTGTTTTGCACATTGCTCTTATCTTGATGTTTACTACTTTGAAAGCTATCATTGAAAAACCAGCTATTTGTGAACTCCAGCAAATTATCAACTATTCTTCGACCAAGAGCTAAGTTTGCCATTACCAATTATGATTCACTTTATGTATCTTTATTGTGTTTCCTTTACTTATTACAAGTTGAGTTATATAATTGTGAGTTGTCTTCTATTATGATCTATGTATTTGATGAATGTGATGCTTCTTGTCCGTATTCTTTTATTGACTCTTCACTCCATAATCCCGAGGCCATGTTTATTGAGCTCACTTTCGCTTGAGTACAAGCGAAGTCTAAGCTTGGGGGGAGTTGATACGTCCATTTTGCATCACTATTCTATGTCTTAATTCAATATTATTCATTGATATATTTTGTATTGAGAGGTGATACTTATGTTATTTCATCTGTTTTTGCATGGTTGATGACTTTTGGAGCATGGACCGCTGTAGTCAGGATTCTGATGGAAAAGGTGCTGTTTGGAGGCAAAATTCGCGAAGATCAGAAAATCCGGGAAAATATACGGAAAATCCTATTTTTCCAGAAGACTAAGGATGCCAGAAGATGGAGTGGAGATGGGCCACAGAGGCCCACACCACCCCCTGGCGCGGGCAGCCCTAGGCCGCGCCAAGAGGTGGTGTGGCCACCCTGGCCCACTCCAGCCTCTCCCCTCTGGCGTATATCATCCTCCCGAAACCCTAAGACTCGGGGAGCGACCATAGAAAGATTCCGCCGCCTCCGCGGGGCGGAAAACACCGAGAGAGAAAGATCTCTCTGGTAAATAGATTTCTGCCGGGGGAATTCCTTCCCAGAGAGGGGATGTCATCGCCATCAACACCACCATCAAGCTGGACTTCATCGGGATCATCATCATCATCACCACAATCATCACCATCAGCACCCACATCACCATCTCCATATTGCTGTAACAATTGTGTTGAATATTGCATAGTTCATAGGGGAAACTTTCCCGGTGTTGATTACTCTTTGTAGTTGATGCTATTGAGTGAACCATTGAATTATTGTTTATGTTCAGATTTTTATACATCATTATTCCATCTTGATCATGATCCATATGATGTCTTGTGAGTAGTTCGTTTTGTCCTTAAGGACATGGGAGAAGTCTTGTTGTTTGTAGTGGAGTTATGTTGAGAAAGATTCAATAGATTGTTATTTAAGTTGTGGTGTACTTCTTCTAGTGGTGTCATGTGAACGTCGACTACATGACACTTCACCTATATGGGCCTAGGGGAATGCATTGTGTATTTGGCTACTAATCGTAGGGGTTGCCAGAGTGACAGAAACCTGAACCCCCGTTAGGAAACCATTGCACAAGGGACATAAGGGTCTTAGAGTTTAATGTTGTGGTTAGGTTTCTACCTTAATTACTTTCTTGTACTTACAGATGTTTTCAAGGGGTATAATCACAAGTATGTATTAGTCTTGGATGGGGCGGTACATTAGCACAGGTTCACCCACACAACACTTAGCAAGCTAGAGAAGATTAATCAACTATATGGAGCGAAAGCACTTGGTAGTCTTCCCATGTGTCCTCGAGAAAGTTTGGTCATCTTAAGTAATACAACCAGCTTGTCCTTTGCTGCATAAAGGATTGGGCCACTTGCTGTATTTATTCCTACTGTCTTTTATTTACTCGTACTTTGTTTACTTGCTTTATCGAAAACCCTTAAAAATCCGTTTGCTAAGTATTTGCAGAGAATTCCTGATCCATACCACTAGCCAACACCTTCTGCTCCTCGTTGGGTTCGACACTCTTACTTATCGAAAATACTGCGATACACCCCCTATACTTGTGGGTCAGCAACTACTCTCTAGTTCTTGAACCCTTTGATTGCTGGGGATTTAAATTTATGGGTCCTTTTCCTCCCTCGAAAGGTTATACTCATATTCTTGTTGCCGTTGATTATGTTACCAAGTGGGTAGAAGCCATTCCTACAAAGAGTGCTGACGAGGAAACTTCTCTAAAAATGCTTAAGGATGTTATCTTTCCTAGGTTTGGAGTGCCTAGGTATCTCATGACTGATGAGGGTTCTCACTTCATTCATGGTGGTTTTAGAAAGACCCTTGCTAAATATGATGTTAATCATAGAATTGCTTCAGCTTATCACCCCCAAACTAGTGAGCAAGTGGAGTTATCAAATAGAGAAATTAAATCCATCTTGCAAAAGACTGTTAATAGATCAAGAAAAACTAGGCTAAAAAGTTGAATGATGCTTTATGGGCTTATAGAACTGCCTACAAAAACCCTATGGGAATGTCTCCTTCTAAAATGGTTTATGGGAAAGCTTGTCACCTACCTTTAGAATTAGAACACAAAGCTTACTGGGCAGTTAAAGAACTCAATAGAGATTGTACGCTCGCAGGTGAGAAAAGATTATTTGATTTAAGTTCCTTAGATGAATGGAGGAGTGAAGCCTATGAAAATGCTAGTATCTTTAAAGAAAAAGTTAAAAGATGGCATGACAAGCGAATACTTAAGAGAGAATTTCATGTTGGTGAGAAAGTTCTATTGTATAGGTCTCGTCTCTTATTTTTTGGAGGAAAGATACTGTCAAAATGGGAAGGACCCTTCATTATTGAAGAAGTGTACCATTCAGGAGCAATAAAAATTTCTTCTTTAAAATATAATACTACACAAGTAGTGAATGGGCAGCGACTCAAGCACTATATTGCTGGAGATTCTTACAATGAAGATGTTGATGCCTTTCAAGTTATAACTCCGGAGAAATTTATCAAGGATCAAATTTAGAGACCTGTAGAGTCCGTTTTCAAATAGGTAACAGTTCTGGTAAGCAAAGTTCTACGAAAATACTATCCAACTATATTTTTGCAGTTTTCAGTCAATATGGGAAGCTACGAAGCGAAAGAGGGGCGGAAACGGAGCCAGGGTGGCTCACACCACCCTGTGGCGCGGGCCCACCCCTGGTCGCGCCACCAGGTGGTGAGTCCACCCCGGACTCCGTCTCTGACCCGTTTTCTCCCAGTACCTTCCTTTTGTTATGAAACTTCGTAATATATAATCCCCCGGATCTCCCGAGGTTCGTATATCGTGTTTTCGTTTCGATCTGTTTCTGCCAGGTAGAATCCCAGATTTGGAGCCACAATGTCTCCCTCTAGATCAGCCAAGGGAGATTCCTTAGAAGATATCATCAACCCATACATGAGAGAGTTGAAGATTCATCCCAAGGAGTTGTTGCTTGAAGATGGGGAGGTTCAGATAAAAGAGGTTCAAGGCCCTAAAGGTGAAGGAACTCTGGAGGACAGGATGGAAGCACTGGAGCAAGAAGTCTTTAGGTACAAGAAGATGGCGGAACACGAAGTGGATATCATCCATAAGATTTGTTCCAAACTCATCGTCGAGCACCAAGAGGAGACTGCTAAGCTCAAGGATGAAGTCCTCTCACTCCGCCAAACAACCAACGAACTGCAAGCACAGCTCTACGACATTCAAAATCAAAACTGTGAGTATGAGGTTAGGTTTAAACGCATAAGTGCTGCTGCAAGTTTCAGGATGCTAGAGACCACGATGTCCTTTATTGATGGGAAGCCCTTACCCTGGAAGTCGGACGATGATGAGAGGATACCACCACCACCGAAGGAGTAATTCGTCATCAGGTTTGGCATCCCCTTGGTTTGTTCCAGGCTTGAGGGAGTGTCGCGGTATCACATCACTATCTTCTATTTTTTACCTTATTAGTAGAGTCATATCATGAATAGAGAAGTTATTATGTAGGATGGTTTGCATTATGGAAGTGTCCCCTCTCTCATTAGATATGTATCCCTTGGTGTGAGTTGCCGTTATGGAATATTAATGAGAATTTCTATCATTTACCCTTTTGCATAGTTTATTTTAGTTTTCAATTCATGGTTATATGATTGATCGTGTTGTTAGTATTGGTAGCACTTTGGGATAATTGAGTTAATTTAGTTGGTTTTGGCAAACCCGGCTCGGTCAGTAGCAACACTATTTTTGAAGAGTTGAATGAAAAAGACAAAAGGACTCTAAAGAAAAATAATTTCATCATCTTTCTTTCTTAATTTGCTCATAAGTTTAGTATTCTCTAGTTAAGATCTTTTGTGCTTCCGAGGAAGATTGGATGTTTGTCTTTATCACTTGCATGTTTGTTTGTTTCCTTCAACTCTTGTACTTGCTACCCAACCTTGCTAGCCAAAAACCTGTACTGAGAGGGAATTCTTCTTGTGCATCCACTTCCTTAAACCAAAACCTCTGCCATTTGTGTCCACCATACCTACCTAGTAGCATTATTGATATTCCAAGTAAATTCTTGTTTTATCTACCTCCCAAATTAAACTTGTTATGTGAAAATTAGTGATTAAAGCTCTCACGAACTTGAAGGCACACTTTACCTTTTTGCATCTAATAAACTTGAACCATTGGGTCCTTCTTTGTTGCGTATATGCTTGCGCTTTATGGGTTGAAGTTAGCAGAACCAGTATCATGGGGAACGCTTTCAACACTGCATTGGTACTTTGTACCTAGTTGATATCATGATTCTTTTACTTATGGATCCCGGCGGTGTGAAATAAAAGTGGAACTTGTAAGATCATGGAGTCTATATGTGTGTTAGAGAAACGCCTGGGCCGCTAGCCTAAGCCATGCCTAATCATGGTGGAAACTTGCAGCATAACTATAGTGAGCATTCTATGAAGCATCCTCAGTAAAAACCTATGCAAATAGCAAATAAAAAGATCGCTTAGATGCTCACTGTCTGCTTGCCTTGTCATTTTGATTATGGGATAGCTCCTGTGTCATGTGCAAGGGGTACCCCGTTGGCGGTTCTCAATGATACACGTGTATTTACAATGACAAGAGATTACTCGTGACTGAAGTTGAGTAGCATGAGGTTCGGTACTCATAAGTAAGGGGCATGAGATTTCAACTTATAACTTGTCAAGCATATCCTCTTAGTTGTGTCACTTTAACCTTAATCACCTAAAGATGCCTATGATAGGGGCAATGAGAGCTGAAAGGTAATAAGTATCATAATGTTTGGGAGCTCTTATGAAACTTGCAATCCCTGCTTCCCACTGCGAAGGGCCTTTCTTTTACTTTGTAGTTGAGTCAGTAAACCTATCCCTTCTATCTCAACAAGTATTTTGAGTTGTTGTATTTCATTCATTCATATGATGATTTATTCAATCATGTTTCTTATGTTCCTTGTTTTGCACATTGCTCTTATCTTAATGTTTACTACTTTAAAAGCTATCATTGAAAACCAGTTATTTGTGAACTCCAGCAAATTATCAACTATTCTTCGACCAAGAGCTAAGTTTGCCATTACCAATTATGATTCACTTTATGTATCTTTATAGTGTTTCCTTTACTTATTGCAAGTTAAGTTATATAATAGTGAGTTGTCTTCTATTATGATCTATGTATTTGATAAATGTGAACCAGTTATTTGTGAACTCCAGCAAATTATCAACTATTCTTCGACCAAGAGCTAAGTTTGCCATTACCAATTATGATTCACTTTATGTATCTTTATAGTGTTTCCTTTACTTATTGCAAGTTAAGTTATATAATAGTGATTTGTCTTCTATTATGATCTATGTATTTGATAAATGTGATGCTTCTTGTCTGTATTCTTTTATCGACTCTTCACTCCATAAACCCGAGGTCATGTTTATTGAGCTCAGTTTCGCTTGGGGACAAGCGAAGTCTAAGCTTGGGGGGAGTTGATACGTCCATATTGCATCACTATTCTATGTCATAATTCACTATTATTCATTGATATATTTTCGTATTAAGAGGTGATACTTATATTATTTTATCTATTTTTGCATGGTTGATGACTTTTGGAGCATGGACCGCTGCAGTCAGGATTCTGATGGAAAAGGTGATGTTTGGAGGCAAAATTCGCGAAGAACAGAAAATCCGGGAAAATATACGGAAAATCCTATTTTTCCTGAAGACGAAGGAAGCTAGAAGGGGGGCTCGAGATGGCCCACAGGGGGACCACACCACCCCTGGTGCGGGCCACCCTGGGCCGCGCCACCAGGTGGTGTGGCCACCCTGGTCCACCCCTGGCACTCCCCTCTGGCGTATATTATCCTCTGGAAAACCTAAGACTCAGGGAGCAACCATAGAAAGATTCCGCCGCCTCTGCGGGGCGGAAAACACCGAGAAAGAAAGATCTCTCCAGCAGACAGGTTTCTGCCAGCGGAATTCCTTCCCGGAGAGGGGAGATCGTCGCCATCAACACCATCATCAAGCTGGACTTCATCGGGATCATCATCATCACCACCACCATCATCACCATCAACACCCTCATCACCATCTCCATATTTCTGTAACAATTGCATTGAATCTTGCATAGTTCTTAGGGGAAACTTTTCCGGTGTTGGTTACTCTCTATAGTTGATGCTATTGAGTGAACGATTGAATTATTGTTTATGTTCAGATTGTTATACATCATTATTCCACCTCTGATCATGATCCATATGATGTCTTGTGAGTAGTTCGTTTTGTTCTTGAGGACATGGGAGAAGTCATGTTGTTAGTAGTGGAATTGTGTTGAGAAAGATTCAATGGTTTGATATTTAAGTTGTGGTGTACTTCTTCTAGTGGTGTCATGTGAACGTCGACTACATGACACTACACCTATATGGGCCTAGGGGAATGCATTGTGTATTTGGCTACTAATCGTAGGGGTTGCCAGAGTGACAGAAACCTGAACCCCCGTTAGGAAACTATTGCACAAGGGACGTAAGGGTCTTAGAGTATAAAGATGTGGTTAGGTTTTTACCTTAATTACTTTCTTGTACTTACGGATGTTTGCAAGGGGTATAATCACAAGTATGTATTAGTCCTAGGAAGGTCGGTACATTAGCACATGTTCACCCACACAACACTTAGCAAGCTAAAGAACTTTAATCAACTATACGAAGCGAAAGCACTTGACAGTCTTCCCATGTGTCCTCGAGAATGTTTGGTCATCTTAAGTAATACAACCGGCTTGTCCTTTGCTGGATAAAGGATTGGGCCACTTGCTGCATTTAGTCCTACTGTTTTTTATTTACTCGTACTTCGTTTACTTGCTTTATCAAAAACCCCTAAAACTCCGTTTGCTAAGTATTTGCAGAGAATTCCTGATACATACCACTAGCCAGCACCTTCTTCTCCTCGTTGGGTTCGACACTCTTACTTATCGAAAATACTGCGATACACCCCCTATACTTGTGGGTCATCAATGCTCGTTGTCTGTTTGCCTTGTCATTTTGATATGGGGATTCTTCCGTATCATCGGGCAAGGGGTAGCCCGTTGGCAGTTCTCTGTGATACATATGTACTTACTATGACAAGAACTTACCGGTAACTAAACTTGAGTAGCATGAGGAGCGACCCTCGTATTCAAGGGACATGAGATTTCTGACTTATACTTTGTCAAGCATATACTCCATAGTTTGTTCACTTTAACCTTAATCACTTCAATATGCTTATGATAGGGGCAATGAGAGCTGAAAGCTAATAAGTACCATAATTTTTGGAAGCTCTTTATGAGACTTGAATCCCTGCTTCCTTCTATGAAGGCCTTTCTTTTATTTTTATGTTGAGTCTCCATCTTCTATCTTTATGCACCTATTGAGATAGCATAGTGGCCATTCTTAGTTTAATGTGCATTGTCCCAAGACTTGTTGATTGATTCATAACTTTGATATTGCTTGTTCTTAAACTATTTGTATCTAGTCACCCTTATGAACTTTGAAGGTGTCTTATGCATTTATGTTTTGCTATACCATGAGGGTCAAGCTGAATACCACTCTTATTATGGTTTCTATATGTGAAACAAACAAACGTCTTTCAATGCATTGTTATTCATAAATATTTTGTTTGTGCCTTTTCATATTATAACATAGTGGCTATGTCTTCTTGTTAGAACTCTATCTTTCATGATTCATGGTTAGAGTACCTTAATCCCAACTATAAATGCTTTTAGAATAATGATGATCAAGATTGTGTTGTCTGCATGTCACCTAAAAAATTATATTGTTTTGATCGTTTACCTACTCGAGGACGAGCAGGAACTAAGCTTGAGGATGTTGATACGTCCATAACGTATCTATAATTTTTGATGGTTTTATGCTAATAATATGCTTTTGACACTTATTTTTGTATAAAGTTTATGATTTATTTGGACTAACCTACTAATAGTTGCAAAAGTGCACAATGTTCTTGTTTTACACTTTGATGTGTAGGAATTATCAAGAATATAAGTGGAAACCTTGTTGGAGTCAAATTGGGATTTTTCCAGAAATCTGTCTCAGAACTCTTTTTGAAGATGGTCAAGTTTCGGGTCGAAGCCAGTGTCAAACGGAAACTCTTCAACTACAAACTTGTTGGCAATTTCGCGACATACGTTTTGGACATAAAATTTAGCTGATTCCGAGTCCGGACGGGCCAGCTAAGCCTGATTTACTTCAGCCCAAGATTGGGGTGACGGGAATCCGAGAAGCTATATTAAGGGAGGAAACCTAATTCGCCCAAGACATCTCCACCCACAATTTTGCAGCCACCAAAGCCATGTTTTTGCCTCCCCTATGGATCCTATCTCCATGGGGGAGGGCTCCCAAGAAGCCATGAAGGAAGGGGGCTAAGGGGCGGTGCTCCCCCGTGATACCGGCGGCGGGGAAGGAGTCCCCCGCACCGCCGCCGGCGATGCCGCCGCCATTTTCACCATCTTCACCGCCATCTCCATCACCTAATCCTCCTAATATGCAGTGGTTCATCCTCCCACACACCTCTGTACCGTCCTATGTAAACATAGTGTTTGATGCTATAAGTTATAATCCTATGATCTATGTCATGTTTGTGTAGTTTCTTTGTTCTTGGATTGAATGGTTGAATGTCTTTTGTTCATTAGAGTTGTATGTTGATATGGTACAGTCCTTTGGTGTCCATTATATTTGTGCGCGCATGGATTAAACATCATAGGGTTTGTAGTATGTGTAAAAGGAAGGGGGAGTTCTGCCGGAGTGACAGAAACCTGAGGACGCGAACCGGAAAGTTGCACGTATGGGAGTAAGAGGACCATTAAACTTAAGGCTATGGTTGGGGAAACCTTAATGCATTGATTAGTACTTACAGATGTTTGCTAACAATCCAATCATATAGTACATGTAATTCCAAATAGCGAAGCACATGTATATTTAGCCTCTCCCACATAGAAAACTGCATCGAAGACAATGAACCCGATCTATTCGCTATTTAAACTTGGACAAAACCACCACAATTACCACCACTATTCCACACCCATGGTTCTGTTAGTTTTGTGTATTTTATTGCTGCAGCACCTAGCTTTAATTTCTTGTTATTTATTATCATGCAAAGCTATCTCTATTACTCGTATTGTTGCTCTAGTTTTATTTCCTAGATAATGCAAACGTTTAGTGTGCGTAGAATTGTATCCGTGGTTGATAGAACTTGAGAGAATATTTATTCTACCTTTAGCTCCTCGTTGGATTTGACACTCTTACTTATCGAAAAGGCTACACACGGTCCCCTATACTTGTGGGTTATCAGGACCTTTTCTGGCGCCGTTGCCGGGGAGCAATAGCGTGTGGGTGAATATTCTTGTGTGCACTTGTTTGTTTTATCTCTAAGTAGTTTTTACTTTCAGTTTTAAGTTGTTCTCTATCTTAGTATAGATAGGGAATGCGAATTACAAAAAAAATTAGTTGTACTTGTTACCTAAAAATGTATTCAAAAAGGAAAGTGATTGGAAAGATGAGTATTCGTTAAGTGGAGGTCGACCTTGAACACTTGTGTTCATGTCTATGAAACCAAAACAAATCTTCCAATGAAACCTTTTCAGTTAAAAACTGCAGGAACGAATAGGAAAGTTTTTGTGTTGAAGTTTTTTCACAGAGAATAAGGAATACCAAATAGAGAAATTGAAGAATGGCCAAAAGTTTCTTCAACAATCCCTCAGTTTGCAAACCTTTAAACTTTGTTTTTTGAGCAGCATAGAAAGTTGAATAAATTTGGAGCGTTTGTATCTTTTTATTTATTTGTCTTAGCATCAAACACCAGTTACATTTGTTTTCTTTGAGTCTTGGAAGTTGTTACCTCTGTAGCAACCTCTCCTTATCCTTTTTATTTGCTTTTTGTGTCAAGAGTAACCTCTAATGAGAGAGAAGTAATGCTTGGGAAAGTTGCTGTCCCAAAACAGATTTTTGTGCTTCGCTGTAAAAATTCGTGTAAAATCTCTGTACGTCAGTTTGAGCTGTAATTTTTTGTGCTTCTGCCCTAGGTTGTTCTCCAACTTTCGTTAGACCAACACTTTTCGATTTGAGCAACAGAAGGTCTTCGAAAAAATTGGTTTCTATCTGCTGGTCTGTTTTGACAGATTTCTGCCATTATTTGCATTTGCTTCTTGTTGATTCCTTTTTAGGTTCTCTTTGGGGAATTGAGCTTTTTCAGGAAAGTGCTACAGTAGCTTATGTTTTAATGGAAGTTTTATTAGTGTTGAAACTGAACCCAAAGACTTATTATCTTGAGTACACTAATGTTGCTAATGAAGATTATGTGAAGTTTTGTATGAAGGAAAAATTTCAGGTGTTAAAGAAAGAATGATGTAGTGAGATGAAGAATGGACTAAAGCTCAAGCTTGGGGATGCCACCCCGTGTCACCCTAATAAATATCCAAGAAGTACAAGCGTCAAAGCTTAGGGATGCCCAAGGCATCCCCTTCATCAATAAAAATCTCAGGTTCTTCCAAACACTTCATTTTTATTGTTTCATGCACAGTTGTGTTGTTCTTGGAGCGTCTTCGTTTTGTTTTTGGTTTTCATTTTCTTGAATAAATTGGTTGGACCCCCTCATTCATATATTAGTTTTCAAATAAGATTGGTTTGGATTGGAAAAGAGTAGGAAAAGTTCATGCTTAAGTGGTAAAAGGAGCTTGTTTTTGACTATGGCCTATGCTTTGTTATGTCATGCTTGGTATTGGTTTGGCTTTATGCTTAGTGATTTTTACTGTAGCAGGACATGTTACAAACAATTGAGATTGCTTAATGTGCCTTGAAAAAATCATGCGTTGTTTTAGCATATTAAAGCATACTATTGTGGTATTCTCCTTTGATGCTTTATTTGGGTTGACTTGGCGCATGCTCACACCATGTTAAGACTATCCCAAGTCACCATAGCCTCTATGATCCTTTAGTTTTCGACTTGTAATATCACTTTATGCTTTAATTAATGATGTTTTGTCGCTTTGCATGATTATGGCCATTATTGCTCTCTTAGTTGGTCACTCTCAATCTTTTGTTAGACTCCATAACCAAGTATGAGTTCCACTCATGCATCCAACTCCAAATAAAACCAAGTTATTTTAAAGAGTTCACCATACCTACCTATTAGCATTTGCTATTCCAAGTATATTTATGTTTTTATCTACCTTTCGAATTAAACTTGTTATGAAAAAACTAGTGATTAAAGCTCTCACAAACTTGATGGCACACTTTACTTTTCTTGCCCCTAATAAACTTGAACCATTGTGTCGTCTATGTTGTATATGCTTGCACTTATATGTTGGGGATTAGCAGAACCATGCTGTCATGCGGAACGCTTTCCACATTGCACTTGTACATTGTACCCAGTTGATATCATGCTCTTTTGTCTATGGATGTCGTCGGTGTAAAATGAAAGGGGAGCTTGTAAGTCCACAGAGTTATGTATGTGTGTTAGAGAAATGCCTGGGCCGCTGGTCTAATCCATGCCTAATCATGGTGGAAACCTACAGCGTAACCATAATGAGCAATATATGGAGCATTCTTCTTATAAAAAAATAGATAGAGATTGAGAAAAATAGAAAAAGAAAAAAAAGAGATGAGAAAAGAGGAAAGAGAGAAAAAAACACCATTTTCCCATGGTAAATAAGAAGATTGCTGAGATGCTCGTTGTCTGCTTGCATTGTTATTTTGATATGGGGATTCTTCCGTATCATCGGGCAAGGGGTACACCATTGGCAGTTCTCTATGATACACATGTACTTACTATGACAAGAACTTACCGGCAACTAAACTTGAGTAGCATGAGGAGCGACCCTCGTATTCAAGGGACATGAGATTTCTGACTTATACTTTGTCAAGCATATACTCCATAGTTTGTTCACTTTAACCTTAATCACTTCAATATGCTTATGATAGGGGCAATGAGAGCTGAAAGCTAATAAGTACCATAATTTTTGGAAGCTCTTTATGAGACTTGAATCCCTGCTTCCTTCTATGAAGGCCTTTCTTTTATTTTTATGTTGAGTCTCCATCTTCTATCTTTATGCACCTATTGAGATAGCATAGTGGCCATTCTTAGTTTAATGTGCATTGTCCCAAGACTTGTTGATTGATTCATAACTTTGATATTGCTTGTTCTTAAACTATTTGTATCTAGTCACCCTTATGAACTTTGAAGGTGTCTTATGCATTTATGTTTTTCTATACCATGAGGGTCAAGCTGAATACCACTCTTATTATGGTTTCTATATGTGAAACAAACAAACGTCTTTCAATGCATTGTTATTCATAAATATTTTGTTTGTGCCTTTTCATATTATAACATAGTGGCTATGTCTTCTTGTTAGAACTCTATCTTTCATGATTCATGGTTAGAGTACCTTAATCCCAACTATAAATGCTTTTAGAATAATGATGATCAAGATTGTGTTGTCTGCATGTCACCTAAAAAATTATATTGTTTTGATCGTTTACCTACTCGAGGACGAGCAGGAACTAAGCTTGAGGATGTTGATACGTCCATAACGTATCTATAATTTTTGATGGTTTTATGCTAATAATATGCTTTTGACACTTCTTTTTGTATAAAGTTTATGATTTCTTTGGACTAACCTACTAATCATTGCAAAAGTGCACAATGTTCTTGTTTTACACTTTAATGTGTAGGAATTATCAAGAATACAAGTGGAAACCTTGTTGGAGTCGAATTGAGATTTTTCCAGAAATCGGTCTCAGAACTCTTTTTAAAGATGGTCACGTTTCGGGTCGAAGACAGCGTCAAACGGAAAACTCTTCCACTACAAAGTTGTTGGAAATTTTCGCGACAAACGTTATGGACATAAAATTTAGCTCATTCCGAGTCCGGACGGGCCAGCTAGGCCTGATTTACTTCAGCCCAAGATTAAGGTGACGGGAATCCGAGAAGCTATATAAAGGGAGGAAACCTAATTCGCCTAAGACATCTCCACCCACAATTTTGCATGCACCAAAGCCACGTTTTTGCCTCCCCTATGGATCCTATCTCCATGGGGGAGGGCTCCCAAGAAGCCATGAAGGAAGGGGGCTAAGGGACGGTGCTCCCTCATGATACCAGCTGCGGGGAAGTTGTCCCCCACGCCGCCGCCGGTGCCGCCGCCGCCATTTTCACCATTTTCACCATCTTCACCGCCATATCCATCACCTAATCCTCCTAGTATGCAATGGTTCATCTTCCCACACACCTCTGTACCGTCCTATGTAAACATAGTGTTTGATGCTATAAGTTATAATCCTATGATCTATGTCATGTTTGTGTAGTTTCTTTGTTCTTAGATTGAATGGTTGAATGTCTTTGGTTCATTAGAGTTGTATGTTGATATGGTACAGTCCTTTGGTGTCCATTATATTTGTGCGCGCATGGATTAAACATCATAGGGTTTGTAGTATGTGTAAAAGGAAGGGGGAGTTCTGCCGGAGTGACAGAAACCTGAGGACGCGAACCGGAACGTTGCACGTATGGGAGTAAGAGGACCATTAAACTTAAGGCTATGGTTGGGGAAACCTTAATGCATTGATTAGTACTTACCACCACAATTACCACCACTATTCCGCACTCATGGTTCTGTTAGTTTAGTGTATTTTATTGCATGCTACAGCAACTAGCTTTACTTTCTTGTTATTTATTATCATGCAAAGCTATCTCTATTACTTGTATTGTTGCTCTAGTTTTATTTCCTAGATAACGCAAACGTTTAGTGTGCGTAGAGTTGTATCAGTGGTTGATAGAACTGGAGAGAATATTTATCCTACATTTAGCTCCTCGTTGGGTTCGACACTCTTACTTATCGAAAAGGCTACACACGATCCCCTATACTTGTGGGTTATCAGCGTGCTCTTGCAGCCTGCAGCGAACCCTTGGACTGGAATGGTACACGTGTGGCCTATGATATGGTGCCTGCACATGCCGGGAGTCGGGATCCTCGGTCCACGTCCAAGTGCGTCACCTCCGTTCTCTGGGTCAACCACCCACTATGAAGCCCCACCTACACCAGCTCCCGAGAACCCAGCATAGGACCAGACAACCCTAATCCAGGCACTCAACGGCATGGGCATTCAGCAGCAGCCCCAGGTGGATGGCGCTGACTGGTACCTGGACACTGGAGCATTGTCCCGCATGTCATCATCCCTTGGTAATCTTGATTCCTCATGCCCTTCTTCTTCTTCTTCTTCTCGTATAGTTGTTGGCGAAGGTTCCTCGCTTGCAGTATCGCACATCGGCCGCCTCACTAATTCTACATCTAGCTCCCTACTACAGCTACACCAGGGCCGTCGATGGGCCTGGCGAGGTGCACGACCGCTCAGGGCCCCCCGTATGTTTAGGCCCAGTATAAATAATTTAGTCAATTTCCTGCATTTAGTTGAGTGGCCTACTCCTTGCGCTGCAGCTGCGGCCCAAAACCCATCATTCCCAGGGGTCGGACGAGTTCCCACAAGGCCACCCCCTAACTTCTTCAATTGGTTATGCCAAAAAAAAATCCTGATCGTGATCGTCCGAGAGGCTTCCAGCTTAGTCTGCGTCGGCACTTGGATCGATAAGTTTTTGCGTCCCTGGGGAAAACGAAAAGGCCCCTCCGCCCCAGCATCGCTGGTTTTCTGGTCGCATGGCGCGTTGACGCAAGCGGCAACGATTTTGGCAGGGGCGGAGCCAGGATTTCAACATAGGCGGGGCCAGAAATAAAAAGATCTCACAAAATATTTAAGACATAAGAGAAGAGGTATTTTGTCTTAAAAACCCTGCTTGCTTTCCATAATTCTACCTATTTGGAGATCTCTAACGTTACACATTTTTTTCTTTAGGAACAAAATGATAGAGAGACATTTGATCTCATGAAAAGCCCTTGTTCTTTTTGATTCAGATGTTTTGTAGGGGTAGCAGGACACGTCAATACTGTGACTGCATTGATATAAAACTAGTACTATAGAAATATATGTATGACAATTCAAATGAAAGCTACATTTTTATAAGCCTAAATATTGCTCTACCGCATCAAGACACTCACAGTTAGGTTGTACCTCAACCGAAATACAATAGCTACTAATCTGCATCTTTCTCTTCATCTTTGAGGCACTGAAGTATTAAAATATCCCCACAAAATAAATTTAATTAAGGACATGCATAATTAATGATAAATTGTTGGTTTATGAGCCCCTGCTAGCCCCCATTGTCTCCGCCCCTGGATTTTGGAATAGTGTAACCTCTAGATCCCAACGTTGACGCAAGGTCTTGGACACTGAGAGGCATGTTCGTCTGTTTGTCTTCCTCTAGATCCCAACGTTGACGCAAGGTCTTGGACACCGAGAGGCATGTTCGTCTGTTTGTCTTCCTCTAGATCCCAACGGGGTGTGAACCAAATTACCAATCAAGGTACTATAACACTGAGATACTTGTTGGCCAGACAACACGAGCAATTTTCTGTGATTTAATTGCAGTTAAAATATTTAGACTTACTTACTCTCTCGGATCCATTTAACTAGATGCATTTGTATCTAGATAAAGTAAATGAATGGTGCTGCTTTACTTGTTATGGATTTTGAAAAATATTGGGGTCTCATTTAGCAAGTCGCACCGGGGCCCCTATTTTCTGGAGACGGCCCTGAGCTACACCATGTCTTAGTCTCGCCTAAGTTAAGCAAAAATTTGATCTCTGTTAAAGTCCTCTGTCGTGACAATCCTGTGACAATTGAATTTGATGCCCTTGGTTTTTCTATCAAGGACTGGCGTACCAAGCAGAGGCGTACCAAGCACACTGAGGTCGACATCCACTTTGTGTGGGATAAGATCACGCGCGGACAGCTACGTTTCATCCACGTCCCCACAACCTAGCAGTTCGCCGACGTCAAGATCAAGGGCCTTCCAACGGCAGCGTTCCAGGAATTCCGGTCTATCTTGTGCATCCGGCCACCGTATGACACAGCTGCGGTGGGGGTATTAGCGCAAGCTTGGCCAGGTCTGTAGACTAACTGCTGAACAGCTCTGACTGCACACGATTGTACGCACCATATGCTGCCCATACAACAAGAAGCACCACGGTGCATTACACTTCTCTCTACTCATCTTCATACAGTCCATTTTGATATGAGACTCCCGTGTGCCTTGTTATCGCGGCAGGTGGAAGATCAGTGTCAAGCCCATGGACTGTGGAACAACAGTACAGCGTGAGCGTTCAACCCGGTAACATGGCCATGCAGAATCTGCATGGACGTCTCTTGGCGTGGAAGCGACTTGGAGATATTGATTTGTCTTTTATCCCCAAGGAGACTACTCGGTGGAGTTTGAATCGGCGTGGTTTGTGTCATGTACTGGGATGTTGAACTGTGTGTCTAGCAGCAGCATGAGGCAGCCGATGGTTTATGCAAGTTTTTGTCTATATTGTTGGATAATTAGGCACAATTTCCGTGATTAATTCCAGAATATTAAACATGACAATACCAGCTACTCGCACATGTAACTGGAACATACTAGATGTACTAAACAATAAGATAAACGGCAACAGGCAGCAGCTAAACATGTACTCGCAGAACATGATTAATAACCAGACAGCAGCACGTCGCACGTACCGTTCGATTGCAGTAATCGCAGCAGTAGCCTTGGGGAAGATTGGTCGAAGCAGACGACGGCGAAGACGACGATAGGCAACACCGTCCGACTTGGATGGAAGACGAGCCGTGATGCAGAAGTTGAGCAGTCGCGCAGGGCGCTTCCCAAAAACCTTATTCGCCCTCTCCCGTACAGGATCGCAAAGGCGAGTGGTTCCGGAGACCTGCTCTCCCGTCCGCCGGTGCACGCCAGCAAGCGGGATGGAGTAGACTACGGTGGCGGCGCAAGCAGAGAGGTTGGCGAACCCTAGGTTGGTTTTTGGTGTGTTCGTGGTGAAAGCCGCATTGGAGTTTATATAGAGCGGCTCGGGAGTCCCGAATAGGGCACGTCGGGGACCAAGCGCATGTTCGGGTCGGTTCCAGATAGCCCACGATCCGGGAGCGACCCGAATAGGCTAACTGTTGACACGTCTGTCAAAACCGCACAAGTTTTCCCAAGCAACAAAAATAAAGCTCGGCTCGGCCAGCGCGCGCCGTGACGAGACGGACGGGCGGGCGGGCGTCGTCGGAGGAGGAGCGCGCGTGTAGTTCTCCTCTTCTCACTCACTTTACTAAGTGGTGAACCACTCCACCTTATAAGGTGGTGTAACTCTCCTCCAACTTTCCATGTGGGACTAAACTTTAGCTCCCACTCCACTCATATGTGAGCTGCCACCAAATTGGGCCAAATCACACATGGGCTTCCACACACATGAGCTTTGAGATTTAGGGAAAATCTGAAATCTATATGGCTTATTTATTTAGCCCATTATTTCTAACAATCCCCCACCAGATCTCAAATGCCCATTTGAAGATTTGCCAATTCTCGCTACTTGTTTATATACCAGTGTTTCAGCAGAGACTGTTAAGTTGAACTTCTACCTAGAACCTTGAGCTACGTCTATCAGCAACTTGAACAATGGACGAACCTTGAATTGCAAGTTTGGTGCTTTTAGATTTCACACAAAGTCATAACTAGTACCTGGCTGCCAGTAGCCTACCCCGCGGGTGTAGCATATGCGTCATACTACTTGGTCTCTTCATGAGTTTACTAGAGATCACCCAAATCTCATAGATTGCGACGTTTAACAATCGGAACTCGTATAGGTGTGTTCTTTCAAGAATGCTCTGTAGGACAGCATCTTTGCTAATCATAGCCAACAGAAACACATTAAGGCATGTTGTCAACCTGCCTTACAGCTTTTGAGAGTTGTACATCTTCACATAGAGAGGGTTGTCTAATACTCTCCTCCATCACACCACTAGCTTGTTTTTCCCAGGTCCTAATTCACGGGATCTCCGATCAAAAAGGTTGGGTTACCACTACTGTGTAACATCCATGGGTCTCAAACCCATCTCTCTCGATGCACTTTCTATCACGTTTCGTGATAGTCCCTTTGTAAAGGGATCTGCCAGGTTTTTGTCAGTTTGAATATACGTAACAGTAATTACTCCGGAGTTTCTCAATTTCCTGACAGACTTCAAACGTCTCTTGACATGTCTTGATGACTTCGCGTTATCCTTAGAATTGTTCACTTTGACAATAACAGTTTGATTATCACAATTCAAGAGGATGGCCGGTATAGGTTTCTCAACCACCGGCAAGTCCATCAAGAGTTCACGCAGCCATTCTGACTCTACAGTGGCTGTGTCTAAAGCAGCAAGTTCTGCTTCCATAGTCGACCTTGTCAATATGGTTTGTTTGCAAGATCTCCATGATAACGCGCCACCTCCAAAGGTAAATACATACCCGCTAGTGGCGTAGAGTTCATCTACATCCGAGATCCAGTTCGCATCACTATATCCTTCGAGCACCGCTGGATGCCCCGAATAGTGTATCCCATAACTCATTGTACCATATAGATAACGCATGACCCTTTCAAGTGCACACCAATGTTCAGTACCCGGGTTAGACATGAACCTACTCAACTTGCTCACAGCAAAAGATATGTCGGGTCTTGTCGTGCTAGCTAAGTACATGAGTGAGCCAACGATTTGAGAGTATCTCAATTGTTCTTTCGGCTCTTTCTTGTTTTTCCGTAATGTCACACTGGGATCATAAGGTGTTGGGGAAGACTTGCCATCAACGAAACCGAAACGGCTCAAGATCTTCTCAACATAGTGTGATTACGTCAAAGTAATCCCACTCTCGTGCTTAATCAGCTTGATATTCAAAATAACATCAGCTTCTCCCAAATCTTTCATATCAAAGCTCTTTGACAGAAAGGACTTAACTTCATTTATCACATTCATGTTTGTACCAAAGATAAGGATATCATCCACGTACAAACATAATATAACACCTTCGCCCCCACCATGGCAATAGTAGACGCACTTGTCAGCCTCATTAACGACAAAGCCAACAGAAGTTAATATTCTGTCAAACTTCTCATGCCATTGCTTAGGTGCTTGCTTCAGGCCATATAAAGATTTTAACAACTTGCACACATTTCTCTCTTCACCTTTTACCACAAACCCATCAGGCTGATCCATATAGATCTCCTCTTCCAACTCTCCATTGAGGAAAGCTGTATTAATGTCCATTTGATGAACGATCAGATCATAAGAGGCAGTCAGGGATAGTAGTACTCGAATGGTGGTCATTCTAGCAACAGGTGAATAGGTGTCAAAGTAATCTTCACCTTCTCTCTAGGTGTAGCCTTTTGCTACAAGCCGAGCCTTGTACTTTTCAATAGTACCACCAGGCCTTAGCTTCTTCTTGAACACCCACTTGCAACCCACAAGCTTACAGCCATGGGGTCGTTCTGATAGTTCCCAAGTTCCATTAGAAAGAATCGAGTCCATCTCATTATGAACAGCTTCTTTCCAATCATCTGCATCAGGAGATGCATATGCCTCTGCAATGGAAGTGGGAGTATCATCCACAAGGTACACAATGAAATCATCTCCAAAGGATTTTGCAACCCTCTGTCTCTTACTCCGTGTAGGAGCTTCATTGTCATCCTTCTCTAGGACTTCTTCCTCACGTGGTTCCTCAAAATTCTCACTAGATGCACTAGTTTCAGGAAGTATTTCAGAAGAAATTCTAGCAGTGCTATGCATATCTTTCATAGGAAACATATTCTCAAGGATTGTTGCATCACGAGATTCCATTATAGTATCAACATGCATATCAGGAACCTCAGATTTAACTACTAAAAATCTATAGCCTACACTCCGCGGAGCATATCCTAGAAAGATGCAATCCACTGTCTTTGGTCCAAGTTTGCGTTTCTTAGGAATCGGTATGTTGACCTTAGCCAAACACCCCCAAGTGCGCAAGTAAGAAAGTGATGGTTTTCTCCCAGCCCACTCCTCATAAGGGGTTTTATCTTTATTCTTGTTAGGAAATCTATTTAGGACATGACACACTATCAACAAGGCCTCCCCCCACCATGCCTTAGATAAACCAGCGGTGGCTAACATGGAATTCACCAAGTCATTCAGCGTGCGGTTTTTCCTCTCGGCAACCCCGTTTGATTGAGGCGAGTAGGGAGGCATCCTTTCATGAATAATGCCATGTTCCTCACCGAATTCATCGAAGATTTTGGGAAAATATTCACCACCACGATCCGACCTAAGACGTTTGATATTTCTCTCTAGTTGATTTTCAACTTCGGCTTTATAAATTTTAAAGTAGTCTAAAGCTTCATCTTTTGTGCGCAACAAATAAACATAGCAGTATCTAGTCGCATCATCAATCAAAGTCATGAAATATCTCTTTTCACCTTTTTTCAACACACCATTCATCTCACAAAGATCAGAATGTATGAGCTCCAGAGGTGCCAAGTTTCTCTCCTTGGCTGCCTTGTGAGGCTTTCGAGGTTGCTTTGATTGCACACAACTATGGCACTTGAAACCTTTGGCAATAGTGAAATTCGGAATTAAACTCATATGGGACAACTTGGACATCAAACCAAAATTAATGTGACATAAACGAGAATGCCAAACACTGGTATCATCATTAACACCGCCACAAATATGGTTTATAGACTTATTACAAAAATCTGAAAGTGAAAAGTGGAACAACCCTCCGCACTCATATCCTTTACCAATAAATTGTCCATGTCTCGACACAATGACTTTATTAGACTCAAAAACAACCTTGAACCCATCTCTGAATAGAAGGGAGCTGCTAACGAGATTCTTGTTCATGGAAGGGACATGTTGCACGTTCTTCAGCTGCACGATCTTTCCCGAAGTGAACTTCAGATCCACCGTGCCAACACCATGAACAGAAGCATGTGACCCATTCCCCATTAGGACGGATGAATCCCGAGCGACCTGATAAGAAGTGAACATAGAGATGTCAGCACACACATGAATATTAGCACCCGTATCAATCCACCAACATGGTGATTGAAAAACTGAAAGAACAGTAAATAGATTACCATACCCATCAGCATTGCTAGCAGTCACGACGTTGACAGTCTTCCCCTTTTTCCCTTTACGATCTGCACGTTTTGGGCAGTCCTTGGAAAAGTGCCCGAGCTCTCCACAGGTAAAGCAACCTAGCTCGCCCTTGTTCGGCTTCTTCTTCTTCTTGAAGGTTGTAGTCTTTTCAGGCTTGTTGAAGGAGGGCTTATAGTTCCCTTTGTTCTTGCCGAAGGTCCTCTTCTGCACCATGTTGGCGCTAGACTGACCCTCGCCTCCTTTCTCAGCAGTGTCCTTAGCCCGAGCCTTCTCCTCAACATCAAGAGACGCTATATGGTTTTCAACCGATATCTCTTGTCTCTTATGCTTGAGAGTTGTGGCGAAATTCCTCCATGAAGAAGGCAACTTTGCAATGATGCACCCAGCCACAAACTTGTCAGGTAAGTTACACTTAAGGATTTCAAGCTCCTTGGCAAAGCACTGTATCTCATGAGCTTGTTCGACTACAGAACGATTGTTAACCATCCTGTAATCATGAAAGTTTTCCATGATGTACAGTTCACTGCCAGCATCTGTTACACCGAACTTAGCGTTCAGTGCCTCCTAGAGCTCTTTGCCATCTTTGACGTGTATGTACACATCAAACAGCTTGTTGTCAAGAACACTCAGAACGCATCCCACAAAGGCAAGATTGGTTTCCTGGAACTTGTTCTGATCTTGTTCAGATATAGTTCCTTCAGGTAAACCCTCACTAGCCTCGAATACTTTTAGATTTTGCAGCCACATAGTGGTCTTATACTGCCACCTCTTAAAATGAACACCGGTAAACTTTTCCGGCTTCATCGCATCGGCCAAGTGTCCCATGTTTATCTCGGAAAATTGCCTATAATAAGGTTTTTGGATTGTTGGATAATTAGGCACAATTTCCGTGATTAATTCCAGAATATTAAACATGACAATACCAGCTACTCGCACATGTAACTCGAACATACTAGATGTACTAAACAACAAGATGAACGGAAACAGGCAGCAACTAAACATGTACTCGCAGAACATGATTAATAACCAGACAGCAGCACGTCGCACGTACCGTTTGATTGCAGTAACCGCAGCAGTAGCCTTGGGGAAGATTGGTCGAAGCAGACGGCGGCGAAGACGACGATAGGCAACACCACCCGACTTGGATAAAAGACGAGCCGTGATGCAAAAGTTGAGCAGTCGCGCAGGGCGCTTCCCAAAAATCTTATTCGCCCTCTCCCGTACAGGATCGCAAAGGCGAGTGGTTCCGGAGACCTGCTCTCCTGTCCGCCGGTGCACGCCGGCAAGCGGGATGGAGTAGACTACGGTGGCGGCGCAAGCAGAGAGGTTGGTGAACCCTAGATTGGTTTTCGGTGTGTTCGTGGTGAAAGCCGCACTGGAGTTTATATAGAGCGGCTCGGGAGTCCCGGATAGGGCACGTCGGGGACCAAGCCCACATTGCCCCCACGATCTGGGAGCGACCCGAAAAAGTTGGAGGAGAGTTACACCACCTTATAAGGTGGAGTGGTTCACCACTTAGTAAAGTGAGTGAGAAGAGAAGAACTACACGCGCGCTCCTCTGACGACAACGCCGCCACCCGCCCGCCCGCCCGCCCGTCACGACGTGCGGGTTGCGGAAATCTCGCCGAGCCGAGCTTTATTTTTGCTGCTTGGGAAAACTTGTGCGGTTTTGACAGACGTGTCAACAGTCAGCCTATTCGGTCGCTCCCGGATCGTGGGCTATCTAACCGACCCGAACGTGCGCAATGTGGGTTTGGTCCACGACGTGCGCTATGCGGGATTCCCGAGCCGCTCTATATAAATGCCAGTGCGACTTCCACCACGTACACACCGAAAACCAATCTAAGGTTTTGCCTCCTCTCTGCCTTGCGCCGCCACCGTAGTCTACTCCATCCCGCTTGCTGGTGAGCACTGGCGAACGGGAGAGCAGGTCTCCGGAACCACTCGCCTTTGCGATCCTGTACTGGAGAAGGCGAATAAGGTTTTGGGGAAGCGCTCTGCGCGACTGCTCGAGTTCTGCATCACGGCTCGTCTTCCATCCAAGTCGGGTGGTGCTGCCTATCGGTGTCTTCGCCGTCGTCTGCTTCGATCAATCTTTCCCAAAATTATTGTTGTGACTACTGCAATCGAACGGTACGTGCGACGTGCTGCTGTCTGATTATTCATCATGTTTTGCGAGTACATGTTTAGCTGCTGTCTGTTTCCGTTCATCTTGTTGTTTAGCACATCTAGTATGTTCGAGTTACATGTGCTAGTAGCTGGTATTGTCATGTTTAATATTTTGGAATTAATCACGGAAATTGTGCCTAATTATCCAACAATCCAAAAACCTTATTATAGGCAATTTTCCAAGATAAACATGGGACACTTGGCTGATGCGATGAAGCCGGAAAAGTTTATCGGTGTTCATTTTAAGAGGTGGAAGTATAAGACCACTATGTGGCTCCAAAATCTGAAAGTATTCGAGGCTAGTGAGGGTTTACCTGAAGGAACTATATCTAAACAAGATCAGAACAAGTTCAAGGAAACCAATCTTGCCTTTGTGGGATGCGTTCTGAGTGTTCTTGACAACAAGCTGTTTGATGTGTACATGCACTTCAAAGATGGTAAAGAGCTCTGGGAGGCACTGAACGCTAAGTTCGGTGTAACAGATGCTGGCAGCGAACTGTACATCATGGAGAACTTTCATGATTACAGGATGGTTAAAAACCGTTCTGTAGTCGAACAAGCTCATGAGATACAATGTTTTGCCAAGGAGCTTAAAATCCTTAAGTGTAACTTACCCGACAAGTTTGTGATGAGGTGCATCATTGCAAAGTTGCCTTCTTCATGGAGGAACTTCGCCACAACTCTCAAGCATAATAGACAAGTGATATCGGTTGAAAACTTGATAGCGTCTCTTGATGTTGAGGAGAAGGCTCGGGCTAAGGACAGTGTTGAGAAAGGAGGCGAGGGTCAGTCTAGTGCCAACATGGTGCAGAAGAGGACCTTCGGCAAGAATAAGGGGAACTATAAGCCCTTGATACGTCTAAAATGTATCTACTTTCCTGAATACTTTTGCTATTGTTTCTCCTCTAAACTTGTGTGATTTGGATGCAACTAACGCGGACTGACGCTGTTTTCAGCAGAATTGCCTTGGTGTCTACTTTTTGTGCAGAAAATCAACTATCAGGAAAAATCCCGGAAAATATGCCAAAAATCCTATTTCACCCGAAGACTCAAGGAGCCAGAATACGAGACGGAGAAGAGCCAGGGGGTGGCCACACCACCTGGTGGCGCGGGCCAAGCAAGGCCGCACCATTGGGTGGAGTGGGGCCCCCAGGCACCCCCTCGGCCTCTCTCTTCACCTATAAGGAGCCTTCTGACCTAAAAACTTCCGGGGGGGGTGACGTTTTTCCAGAAGGAGTTCCGCTCCGCCGCCACCACTAGATTCGATGAAACAGCACTAGAAAATCCGTTCTGGCATCCTGCCGGGACGGGGAATTAGAGGAGATCATCACCATCGCTTCTCCATCGACCATCCATGTTTCTCCCATCTATGAGTGAGTAATCCCCCGATGTAGGCTATGGGGATGGTAGGGATTGGATGAGATCGTTCATGTAATGGCATCAGATTGTTAGGGCATGGTACCTAATATCTTTTATTAGTGCTTTATGACTTTGTTGCGACTTGTTGTGCTTAATGCCTATCACTAGGGCCCGAGTGCCATGATTTCAGATCTGAACATGTTATTGATTCATTATGATAGTATTGTTTATGGTCATATCTGCAAGTTGTATACACATGTTGTTGTCCGGAACCAATGGCCCCGAAGTGACAGAAATCGGGATAACCGGAGGGAATGGCTTTGATGTGAGGATCACATGTGTTCACGGAGTGTTAATGCTTTGCTCTGGTGCTCTATTAAAAGGAGCACCTTAATTGCCAGTAGTTCCCTTGAGGCCCAGCTGCAAACGGGATGGCAGGACAAAAGATGTTGTGCAAGTTCTCATTGCGAGCACGTATGACTATATATGGAACACATGCCTAGGATTATCTAGTACTTGGATGATTTATCTTATTTATCTGCAATTGCCCTATGTTCTGATTGCTATGTGAATTGTCTTGTCCATGCAAAGCCCGTCCATCCATACCTATGCCTACCGCACTCGAATCCTACTGTTTACTGCTATTGTGACTGTTCTCTTTACTTTACTACTGTTGCTACTTTGCTATTCCTACTACAAAACTGTTGCTACTAATAAACTGTTGTGAGCAAGATTGTTTCCAGGTGCAGCTGAATTGACAACTCAATTGTTAAGGCTTATAAATATTCTTTGGCTCCCCTTGTGTCGAATCAATAAATTGGGTCCCTTGAAAATACTGCGATACACCCCCTATACTTGTGGGTCATCAAGACTATTTTCTGGCGCGGTTGCCAGGGATCATAGCTTTATTTATCAAGTTCACTTGGATTATCTATTGTTCGCTACTATCCATCCATCATGGGTAAGTCTCGTGATGGAAAGGTTCCTATTTTACCATCCACTACAAGAAGAGGTACGGTTCTAAACACCTCTGCTGCTCTTGATTCACCGTCTGTTTTGAGTAAGTTCCTTACACCACCACATACACATGCTACACACACTGCTACTACTGCTGAATCTGAAACTTCTAATGCTTATGATGCTACTTCTACTATGCTTGATAAGAGTGGTTCATTAGGTCTTTTCCTAGATGCTACGATTGCTAGAACTATAGCTGGAAATACCAAAACTCCTAATGAAGACACTACCACACCTATTAGTTCACTTCAGTCTAGTGAAAGTTATGATATTGAAGATGGTTATGTTGAGATGACCGATGAATTTATTAAAGAATGTAAAAACACCCATGATAGGAGCGCTGCTAAGAGTCTCCTTGAGAGGCGTACTATTAGACCCAAATTGTCTCCTGTTGCTAAGTTTGCTGCTTCTCCCATAAACATTACATATGAAGATTATGATTTCTCTCTCGATCTATCTTACATAGCTATTGTCGAGAAAGAACCTTTTTGTGGGACTAAGAATGAAAGTGTGGTAGCACATATGAATGAACTTTCTACCATGAGTGGCTTGTTTTCTGATGATATTAAGATGCGTACTTACTTTGTTGCTAAGATTTTCCATTTTTCACCGAAAGGAGAAGCTAAAACTTGGTTTAGTAATTTACCTCCTGGATCTATTGATAGCCCTGATTGCTTGATTAGTACTTTCCTGCAGAAATATTTTCCTCCTAGTGCTAGACATGCTATTTTGCAGGAACTTTTGATTTTAAACAGGGAGAAAACGAGATATTGCCCGAATCTTGGGCAAGGTTTTGTGCTTTGATTCATGCACAAGCTGGAAGTCCATTACCTAAGAATGAGCTTCTTGATATATTTTATAATGGACTAACTGAAGAATCTAGGACATACCTAGATAGTTGTGTTGATTGTGTTTTCAGGAATAGGACTCCTAAAATATGTAAGAACTATGAAGATTGGACTCCTCCTAAACAAGCTATACCTAAAGTAATTGTACCTGAACCTACTATTCTAGAGCCTATTCCAACATCAAAGAAGAGGGGAGTTATTAAATTGAATGATGAAGTAATGAAGGAAGCTAAGAAATATCTTAAGGAGAAGGGAATTAAAGCTGCAGATGTCAAGAATTTACCTCCTATAGAAGAATTATGTAAGCCTATCCCCTACTCATCCACTATTGAGGTACACTCTCTCCAACACTTTGATGAAGGTGATATCCCTTACTCTAAACCTCTTGATCAATGCTTAGAAGAATTCGATATCTTTATTGTTAAGCAAGATAACTTTAATAAAAGGGTGCAAAATCATCTAATGGAAAACACTAGAGCTATTGTTGAGTTGAAAGATATTGTGGAAAGAACCTCTAATGATGTTAAAATGATTGTTAAACACTTTCAAATGGTTCAAACTCAAATAGATCAACTCGTTAAAGTGCAAAAAGACTTGCTAGTTAATGCTGCTAAAGAAAAACATGCTTATGAAATTAGAACTAGAAGTGGTGATGCTACCCAGGATCCTCTATATTCTGAGGGGCATCCCAAAAAAATTGAGCAGGATTCTCAACAAGTTGAAAATAGTGGTTCTACTCGTACGAAAAGGAAAAAGAAGCATAAAACCGTTGTAGAACCCTCTAAACCTGTTATAGATCCGAATAGTATATCTATCTCTAATGCTGAAACTGAAAGTGCTAATGAAGAAAATGAAGTTCCTAGTGAAGAAAAAGTTGAAGAAGAACCTGAAAACCACACTAAGAATACTAAATACACCAAAGAAGATTTTATTGCTAAGAAACATGGTAGTGAAAGAGAACCTTGGGTCCAGAAACCTATGCCTTTTCCTGATAAGAAACACAAGTCAAAGGAAGATGAACATTATAATAAGTTTTGTGAGTGGATGAAACCTTTATTCCTGCAAATTCCTTTGACTAATGCTATTAAATTGCCTCCTTACTCAAAGTATATGAAGGATATTGTCTCGAATAAAAGGAAGATCCCTAATGAAGAAATTTCTACTTTGCTTGCTAATTATTCCTTCAATGGTAAGGTTCCTAAGAAACTTGGAGACCCTGGGATTCCAACTAACTATTTCTCTATTAAGAATAGTTATGTTAGAACTGCTTTGTGTGATTTGGGAGCTGGAGTTAGTGTTATGCCTTTCTCTCTCTATAAAAGGCTTCAACTAGAAAAATTAATACCCTGATATATCTTTGCAAATGGCTAATAAATCTACCACTATTCATGTGGGTATATGTGAGGATGTACCTGTTCAAGTGGCTCATAATTGCTTGATATTAACTGATTTCGTTGTGCTTGAAATGCCTGAAGATGATAATATGTCTATTATCCTTGGGAGACCTTTTCTTAATACTGCAGGAGCTGTTATCAATTGTAATCAAGGAAAGGTGACCTTCAATGTTAATGATAAGAAACATATTGTCTACTTCCCCAAGAAGATTGAAAGGACTTATGGTTTGAATTCAGTAGAACATGTTGAGGGCTGATGCGCTCGACTTTCGACGTAGAGCTCGTTGGGAACCCCAAGAGGAAGGTACGATGAATACAGCATCAAGTCTTCCCTCAGTTATGAAACCAAGGTTTAATCGAACCAGTAGGAGCAAGGAAACACCCCAAAGGTGTTACTAGCTGAGCTTTGGCAGGGCGCACTACCGGTGCTAGTAGCAACGTGGAGACCTGCACAACACAACCACAGAACTTTGTCCCCAACTTGCGATGAGGTTGTCAATCTCACCGTGTTTTATGGAAAACAAAGGATTAAACGTATCGAATGGAGAGAAGTAAAAGTTTGCAGAAAGTAAATACAAAGCAGTAAAACATTGTAGATTGAATGTAAAGTAAAAGGACCGGGATCCATAGTTCACTAGAGGTGGCTCTCCTTAAGATAGATAACATGCTGGGTGAACAAATTACAGCGGGGCAATTGACAAACACCGAGAAAGCAATGCATGCATATACTAATCATCTTGACTCCTCTGAGACTTGATTGGGCATTACAACATAATACATAGACCGCCATCCAACTGCATCTATGACTAATAATCCACCTTCAGGTTATCATCTGAACCCCCTCTAGTATTAAGTTGCAAGCAACAGATTATTGCTTTACGAACTGCGTGTAAAGTAAACAATACGATTGTTCTATGAACAAAGGATTGTTGTTTTCTCCCTAGTAGCAACAGCACATCTAGTAATTTAGAGATTTCTGTCACTTCCCCAGATTACCAGAGGCATGAACCCACTATCGAGCATAAATACTAACTCTTGGAGTTGCTAGCATCTACTTGGCCAAGATAGCTACTAACAACGGAAAGCATGCAAGATCTCAAATAACAAAGACATGATAGAATCAATAATCAATCTGAAATAGCATCTCAATATCCATCGGATCCCCGCAAACACAACATGTATGAATTACAAATAGATGATCTTGATCATGAACGGAGCTCACAAGATCTAAACATGAAAGCACAAAGGAGGAGAAACCAGCCATCTAGCTACTACATGGATCCGTAGTCCAAGGATGAACTACTCATGCATCACACCGGAGGCTTGCATGGTGATGAAGAAGGCCTCCAGGGTGAATTCCCCTCTCCGGCAGGGTGCCGGGAAGAGCTTCAGATCCCTCCCGATCTAGGGATAGAGATGACGGTGGCTACAGACTCTTTCGTGGATTTTTGATCGGGTACTTAGGGTTTTCGTCCCGAGGGCGACTTATAGTCGGAAGGAGAGGCCGAGGGGGTGCCTGGGCTGGCCACACCACCCCCTGACGCGGGCCAGGCCTGGCCGCGCGGCCAGGTGGTGTGGCCGCCCTCTGGCCCTTCTCCGTCTCGTATTCTGGCACTTGATCCCTTCTGGAAAAATAGGCACTTTGGCTTTTGTCCCGTCCAATTCCGAGAATATTCATTTTCTGACTTTCCTGGAACCAAAAACAGCAGAAAACAGGCAGCTGACAATGTGGCTCTTGTTAATAGGTTAGTCCAAGAAATCATATGAAAAGTACTCCAAAGTTGGAACAAAACACAAGAAAGTGGATTAAACCAAGCATGGAACATCAAAAATTATAGATACATTTGCAATGTATAAACATCCCCAAGCTTAACTCCTGCTCGTCCTCGAGTAGGTAAGTGATAAAAAGAAAGAATAATTTTGAGGTGACATGCACCATCAAAGACTTGATCAAAGTATTTGATAAACATTCAAAATTGGGATCATAGTACTTCAATCATAACATGAAAGACAAAGTTCTAGAATTAAGCAAAGAAACTATGATGCAACATGAAAAGGCACAAACAAAATATTCATGAATAACAATGCTTTGCAAGACGTTTGTTTGTTTCACATAAAGAAAACATAGCATAATAGTATTTAGCTTGTCCCTCAATAGAGTAGCAAATATAAATGCATAGGACACCTTCAAAGTTCATAAGAGTGACTAGATACAATAGTTTCAAACAAGCAATAACAAGTTATGCATCAATCAACTAGCCTTGGGACAATGCACATCGAACTAAGAATGGCCACTATGCTCTCAAAGTAGGTGCATAAAGATAGAAGGTGGAGACTCAATATAATGGTGGAAGAAAAGCCTTTTGTAAAAGGAAGTAGGGATTCAAGTCTCATAAAGAGCTTCCAAAAATTATGGTACTTATAGCTTTCAGCTCTCATTGCCCCTATCATAAGCATCTTGAAGTGATTAAGGTTAAAGTGAACAAACTATGGTGTACATGCTTGACAAAGTATAAGTCAGAAACCTCATGTCCCTTGTATATGAGGGCCGCTCCTCATGCTACTCAAGTTTAGTCACCGGTAAGTTCTTGTCATCGTAAGTATATGTGTATCATTGGGAACCGCCAACGGGGTACCCCTTTCCCGATGATATGAAAGAATCCCCATATCAAAATGACAAGGCAAGCAGACAACGAGCATCTCATCATTCTTCTTATTTACCATGGGAATATGGTGCTTTTCTCTCTCTTTCCTCTTTTCTTAATATCTCTTTTTTTCTCTTTTCTCTTTTTTTTCTCAATATAGGACTCCTTTTTTATAAGAAGAATGCTTCATAGACAGCTCATTATGGTTACGCTGCAGGTTTCCACCATGTCAGCATGGATTAGACCAGCGGCCCAGGCATTTCTCTAACACATATACATAACTCCATGGACTTACAAGCTCCCCTTTCATTTTACACCGACGACATCCATATACAAAAGAGCATGATATCAACTAGGTACAAGTACCAAGTGAAATGTTGAAAGCGTTCCCCATGAAAGCATGGTTCTGCTAATTCTTGACAAATAAGTGCAAGCATATACAACATAGAAGACACAATGGTTCAAGTTTATTAAGGGCAAGTAAAGTAAAGTGTGCCATCAAGTTCGTGAGAGCTTTCATCACTAGTTTTTTTTATAACAAGTGGAAGGTAAACAAAAGCATGAATATACTTGGAATAGCATAAGCTAGTAGGTAGGTATGGTGCACTCTTTGGAATAACTTGGTTTAGGGATTTGGATGCATGAGTGGAACTCATACTTTGTTGTGGAGGCTAGCAAAAGACTGGGAGCGACAAACTAAGGGAGCAATAATGGCCATAATCATGTAGAGCGACAAAACATTATTGATCAAAGCATAAAGTGATACTACAAGTTGAAAACTAAAGGATCATAAATGCTAAGGTGACTTGAGATAGTCATAACATGGTGTGAGCATGCGCCAAGTCAACCCAAATAAAGCATCAAAGGAGAATACCACTATACTATGCTTTAATATGCTAAAACAACGCATGATTCATCCAAGGCACATTAAGAAATCTCAATTGTTTATAACAAGTCATGCTACAGCAAAGAATACTAAGCATAAAGCCAAAACAATATCAAGCATGGCATGACAAAGCATAAGGCACAGTCAAAAACAAGCTCTTTTTACCACATAAGCATGAACTTTCCTACTCTTTTCCAAACCAAACCAAACTATTTGCAAACCAATGTATGAAAGAGGAGGTCCAACCAAATTATTCAGAACACTAAGCAAAAAAAGCAAACTAAAAAGCAAAACAAAAACGAAAAAGAAGACGCTCCAAGAAAAACACAAATGTGCATGAGACAATAAAAATGAAGCATTTGGAAAAAACCTTGAATTTTTATTGATGAAGAAGGGGATGCCTTGGGAATCCCCAAGCTTTGACGCTTGTACTTATTGGATGTTTCTTGGGGTGACACGCGTGGCATCCCCAAGCTTGAGCTTTAGTCAATCCTTCATCTCATTACTCATTCCTTCCATACACCTGAAAATTTTCCTTCATACAAAATTTCACACAATCTCATTAGCAACATTAGTGCACTTAAGATAAATAAGTCTCAAGGTTCAGTTCTAACACCAAATAAACTTCCATTAGAACACTAGATACTGTAGCACTTCCCTCAAAAAGCTCAATTCCCCAAAGGAACTCAAGAAGGAACTAACAAGAACCAAATGCAGAAAATGGCAGAAATCTGTCAAACCAGACCAGCACGTAAAGACGAATTTTTTCGAAGACCTTATGTTGCTCAAATCAAAAAGTGTTGAACCAACTAAAGTTAGATAACAACCTGGGTCAGAATAACAAAAAATTACAGCTCAATCCGACATACAGAACTCTCTCAGAAATTTTTACGGTGAAGCACATAAATCTGTTTCAGGACAGCAACTTTCCCAATCATTACTTCACTCTCATTAGAGGTTACTCTTGGCACAAAATGACAAAATAAAAAGGATAAGGAGAGGTTATTACAGGGGTAATAACTTCTAAGACTCAACTAAAACTCTTGGGTTATCTCCCAACAAGTACTTTTCTTTAATGCCTTTAAGTTAGGCATAAATTTTTTAGAAGATGCTCTCATAGGAAATATGAATTGAAGTAAAAGAGAGCATCAAGAAGAAAATTCAAAACACATTTAAGTCTAACCCACTTCCTACGCATAGGAATCTTGTATGCAGATAAATGCACAAATAAAAAAGTGACAGGCATAGGAAGATAAAACACAAGTAACTTCAAAACTTTCAGCATATAGAGAGGTGTTTCATTACCATAAAAACTTCTAACACCATATTTTCCTCTCTCATAATAATTTTCAGTAGCCTCATGAATAAACTCAACAATATAACTATCACATAAGGCATGATTTTCATGATCTACAAGCACTAGAGCTTCATTATAAATATTTTCAAAAGAATCCTTGGGAACATAACATTCACCCTCCTTTGATGAGCATGGGGGACAATCAAATAATGTAAGGGATAAAGAGTTACTCTCATTAGAAGGTAGGCATGGGTAGATCCATTCTTCCTCCTTTTGTCCATCACTCTCCTCCTCTTTTTCATGTAATGAGCTTTCAGGTTCAGCAATTTCTTCTTCCATGGAGGTTCTAGCAGGCGATGGTTCATCTATTACCTTAGCAGTCATAAAACTGTTCCCAAATAGGAAACTGAGTGAGCTATCCATAATGAAATAGTGATTGGAGCAGAGCTAGTCATAAAGGTAACTTAAGAAAGGAACTAATTTTTTTTGTGTTTTTTAAAGAACAAAACAAGCAAACAAAGCAAAAAGAAACTAAGCAAAACAAAAACAACAAAGTAAAGAGATTGTTATGAGGGACTCCCCTTGTGAAGATGTCCTTGACTCCCCGGCACGGCGCCAGAAAATCTTGATGCGCTCGACTTTCGACGTAGAGCTCGTTGGGAACCCCAAGAAGAAGGTATGATGAATACAGCAGCAAGTCTTCCCTCAGTTATGAAACCAAGGTTTAATCGAACTAGTAGGAGCAAGGAAACACCCCAAAGGTGTTACTAGCTGAGCTTTGGCAGGGCGCACTACCGGTGCTATTAGCAACGTGGAGACCTGCACAACACAACCATAGAACTTTGTCCCCAACTTGCGATGAGGTTGTCAATCTCACCGTGTTTTGCGGAAAACAAAGGATTAAACGTATCGAATGGAGAGAAGTAAAAGTTTGCAGAAAGTAAATACAAAGCAGTAAAAGGTTGTAGATTGAATGTAAAGTAAAAGGACCAGGATCCATAGTTCACTAGAGGTGGCTCTCCTTAGATAGATAACATGTTGGGTGAAAAAATTACAGCGGGGCAATTGACAAACACCGAGAAAGCAATACATGCATATACTAATCATCTTGGCTCCTCTAAGACTTGATTGGGCATTACAAATTAATACATAGACCGCCATCCAACTGCATCTATGACTAATAATCCACCTTCAGGTTATCATCCGAACCCCCTCTAGTATTAAGTTGCAAGCAACAGATTATTGCTTTACGAACTGCGTGTAAAGTAAACAATACGATTGTTCTATGAACAAAGGATTGTTGTTTTCTCCCTAGTAGCAACAACACAACTAGTACCTTAGAGATTTCTGTCACTTCCCCAAATTACTAGAGGCATGAACCCACTATCGAGCATAAATACTAACTCTTGGAGTTGCTAGCATCTACTTGGCCAAGATAGCTACTAACAATGGAAAGCATGCAAGATCTCAAATAACAAAGACATGATAGAATCAATAATCAATCTAAAATAACATCTCAATATCCATTGGATCCCCGCAAACACAACATGTATGAATTATAAATAGATGATCTTGATCATGAACGGAGCTCACAAGATCTAAACATGAAAGCACAAAGGAGGAGAAACCAGGCATCTAGCTACTACATGGATCCGTAGTCCAAGGATGAACTACTCACGCATCACACCGGAGGCTTGCATGGTGATGAAGAAAGCCTCCAGGGTGAATTCCCCTCTCCGGCAGGGTGCCGGGAAGAGCTTCAGATCCCTCCTGATCTAGGGATGGAGATGACGGAGGCTATAGACTCTTTCGTAGATTTTTGATCGGGTACTTAGGGTTTTCGTCCCAAGGGCAACTTATAGTCGGAAGGAGAGGCCGAGGGGGTGCCTGGGCTGGCCACACCACCCCCTGGCGCGGGCCAGGCCTGGCTGTGCAGCCAGGTGGTGTGGCCGCCCTCTGGCCCTTCTCCGTCTCGTATTCTGGCACTTGATCCCTTCCGGAAAAATAGGCACTTTGGCTTTTGTCCCGTCTAATTCCAAGAATATTCATTTTTTGACTTTCCTGGAACCAAAAACAGTAGAAAACAGGCAGCTGGCACTGTGGCTCTTGTTAATAGGTTAGTCCAAGAAATCATATGAAAAGTACTCCAAAGTTGGAACAAAACACAAGAAAGTGGATAAAACCAAGCATGGAACATCAAAAATTATAGATACATTTGCAATGTATCAAGGGCATTCAAGTTGGAGAAATATACTGTCCCATACCAAGAGAAAAATTTGAAACTATTATGATTGGGACCATTGCTATCAAGGTTGAGGTAACATAATCATTAGTGGAATACAAAGTTTTGTCTTGTGTGGAGTTGTTTTGGTAGCAAGACTTGATCAACCTTGTTAACAAAAGAATTTCATTGAACAAAACAATGTTTTCATTATGATTATCTCCGTTTATTTCTATCTTTTGCATTTTAGTTTTTGCTTTTGTTTAGTTTTCTTTTTTGTTGTTAGTTGCTTGCTTGTTAGAGTGTCTTAGAACTTCTGTAGTTCTAGCTTTGTTTTTTCCTTGCATCATGTTTCCAAAAGAAAAAAATCTGTCTGTTAGAAAAATCATTCTTCTATTTCTGAAAAATGCCCAAAAATAAAGTGACTCGAAAAATTCCAGAAAATTCATATTAAAATTTTGCGTGAAAAAAGGGGCAGAGGAGTACCTGGGAGGTACCAGGGGGACCCACCAGGCAGGCACACCACCTGGTGGCATGGCCATCCCTGGGTGGCGCCATGCCCTGGTGTGGGCCACCCCTGGCCCCCACTAACTCTCTCACCTGCCACTTTCTTCTCTCTCCCGAGTAAGCTCCAGTTCATTGCTCAAAATCGCGTTCTTGCTGTGCTTGCTCTCGATTTTTTCGATCTCTTTGCTCCGCGCATTTTTCTTGCTAAAATTTTGAGCATTTGTTCCCTGGTATGTGACTCCTCCCCTTGTCCAAGTAGATTTGTGTTTAGTGGATTATATCTTGAGTATTTTGCTGTTGTAGGTGACTGGCTATGAGAGCTTGTAAGCTTGTTTGATGCTTAGAGATATAGTTTTTATGCATGTTTAGGCCTCTTACAAGTCCCTATGAGTAGAATCCTTCATTATATTTACTTTACAATCACTTGTTTAATAGGTGTTTAACTTTCAGAATAGAAGATGAGTGACCACCACCTAAACCAACATGAGCTTTGGGTGCCTGAGGTCATGAAGGTCCACCGGGAGGAGGAAGTTTTTCCCTCCATTTATCCATGCTCTGAGATCATGAGAGCTGCAGGAATTCTACAAAATTTCCACACTTTGGTTTCTAATGCAGGGTTAGAGCACTTTTTGGAAGATGAACCTTGTCAATTTGTGAAGCTAACCATGTCTGTGGTGCAAGACTTCCAATTTAGTCACTCTTTGCCTAATGATGGCTCAATGCACGGCGCCCAGAAAAGTGTTGATGGCTCGTGGTTGATGTAGAGCTCGTTGGGAACCCCAAGAGGAAGGTATGATGAGAACAGCAGCAAGTTTCCCTCAGTTATGAAACCAAGGTTTAATCGAACCAGTAGGAGCAAGGAAACACCTCAAAGGTGTTACTAGCTGAGCTTTGGCAGGGCGCACTACCGGTGCTAGTAGCAACATGGAGACCTGCACAACACAACCACAGAACTTTGTCCCCAACTTGCGATGAGGTTGTCAATCTCACCGTGTTTCGCGGAAAACAAAGGATTAAACGTATCGAATGGAAAGAAGTAAAAGTTTGCAGAAAGTAAACACAAAGCAGTAAAAGATTGTAGATTGTATTAAAAGACAAGGACCGGGATCCATAGTTCACTAGAGGTGGCTCTCCTTAAGATAGATAACATGTTGGGTGAACAAATTACAGCGGGGCAATTGACAAACACCGAGAAAGCAATACATGCATATACTAATCATCTTGACTCCTCTGAGACTTGACTGGGCATTACAACATAATACATAGACCGCCATCCAACTGCATCTATGACTAATAAGCCACCTTCAGGTTATCATCCGAACCCCCTACAGTATTAAGTTGCAAGCAACAGATTATTGCTTTACGAACTGCGTGTAAAGTAAACAATATGATTGTTCTATGAACAAAGGATTGTTGTTTTCTCCCTAGTAGCAACAGCACATCTAGTACCTTAGAGATTTCTGTCACTTCCCCAGATTGCCAGAGGCATGAATCCACTATCGAGCATAAATACTAACTCTTGGAGTTGCTAGCATCTACTTGGCCAAGATAGCTACTAACAACGGAAAGCATGCAAGATCTCAAATAACAAAGACATGATAGGATCAATAATCAATCTAAAATAGCATCTCAATATCCATCGGATCCCCGCAAACACAACATGTATGAATTACAAATAGATGATCTTGATCATGAACGGAGCTCACAAGATCTAAACATGAAAGCACAAAGGAGGAGAAACCAGCCATCTAGCTACTACATGGATCCGTAGTCCAAGGATGAACTACTCACGCATCACACCGGAGGCTTGCATGGTGATGAAGAAGGCCCCCAGGGTGAATTCCCCTCTCCGGCAGGGTGCCGGGAAGAGCTTCAGATCCCTCCCGATCTAGGGATGGAGATGAAGGTGGCTACAGACTCTTTCGCGGATTTTTGATTGGGTCCTTAGGGTTTTTGTCCCGTGGGCAATATATAGGCGGAAGGAGAGGCCGAGGGGGTGCCGGGAGCGGCCACACCACCCCCTGGCGCGGGCCAGGCCTAGCTGCGCGGCCAGGTGGTGTGGTGGCTCCCTGGCCCTTCTCCGTCTCGTATTCTGGCACTTGATCACTTTCGGAAAAATAGGCACTTTGGCTTTTGTCCCGTCCAATTCCGAGAATATTCATTTTCTGACTTTCCTGGAACCAAAAACAGTAGAAAACAGGCAGCTGGCACTGTGGCTCTTGTTAATAGGTTAGTCCAAGAAATCATATGAAAAGTACTCCAAAGTTGGAACAAAACACAAGAAAGTGGATAAAACCAAGCATGGAACATCAAAAATTATAGATACATTTGCAATGTATCAACATCCCCAAGCTTAACTCCTGCTCGTCCTCGAGTAGGTAAGTGATAAAAAGAAAGAATAATTTTTGAGGTGACATGCACCATCAAAGACTTGATCAAAGTATTTGCAAAACTTTCAAAGCTGGGATCATAATACTTCAATCATAACATGGAAGACAAAGTTCAAGCAATAAGCAATGAAACTAAGATGCAACATGAAAAGGCACAAACAAAAGATTCACGAATAATAATGCTTTGCAAGACATTTGTTTGTTTCACATAAAGAAAACATAGCATAATAGTATTCAGCTTGTCCCTCAATAGAGTAGCAAATATAAATGCATAGGACACCTTCAAAGTCCATAAGAGTGACTAGATACAATAGTTTCAAACAAGCAATAACAAGTTATGCATCAATCAACTAGTCTTGGGACAATGCACATAGAACTAAGAATGGCCACTATGCTCTCAAAGTAGGTGCATAAAGATAGAAGGTGGAGACTCAATATAATGGTGGAAGAAAGGCCTTTGTAAAAGGAAGTAGGGATTCAAGTCTCATAAAGAGCTTCCGAAAATTATGGTACTTTTAGCTTTCATCTCTCATTGCCCCTATCATAAGCATCTTGAAGTGATTAAGGTTAAAGTGAACAAACTATGGTGTACATGCTTGACGAAGTATAAGTCAGAAATCTCATGTCCCTTGTATACGAGGGCCGCTCCTCAATGAATCTCAAGTTTAGTCACCGGTAAGTTCTTGTCATCGTAAGTACATGTGTATCATAGAGAACCGCCAACGGGGTACCCCTTGCCCGATGATACGGAAGAATCCCCATATAAAAATGACAAGGCAAGCAGACAACGAGCATCTCAGCATTCTTCTTATTTACCATGGGAATATGGTGCTTTTTTCTCTCTTTCCTCTTTTCATAGTATCTCTTTTTTTTCTTTTTCTTTTCTCTTTTTTTCTCAATATAGGACTCTTTTTTTATAAGAAGAATGCTTCATAGACAGCTCATTATGGTTACACTGCAGGTTTCCACCATGTCAGCATGGATTAGACCAGCGGCCCAGGCGTTTCTCTAACACATATACATAACTCCATGGACTTACAAGCTCCCCTTTCATTTCACATCGACGACATCCATATACAAAAGAGCATGATATCAACTAGGTACAAGTACCAAGTGAAATGTTGAAAGCGTTCCCCATGAAAGCATGGTTCTGCTAATTCCCGACAAATAAGTGCAAGCATATACAACATAGAAGACACAATGGTTCAAGTTTATTAAGGGCAAGTAAAGTAAAGTGTGCCATCAAGTTCGTGTGAGCTTTAATCACTAGTTTTCTCATAACAAGTGGAAGGTAAACAAAAGCATGAATGTACTTGAAATAGCATAAGCTAGTTGGTAGGTATGGTGGACTCTTTGGAATAACTTGGTTTAGGGAGCTGGATGCATGAGTGGAACTCATACTTTGTTGTGGAGGCTAGCAAAAGACTGGGAGCGACAAACTAAGAGAGCAATAATGGCCATAATCATGTAGAGCGACAAAACATCATTGATCAAAGCATAAAGTGATACTACAAGTTGAAAACTAAAGGATCATAAAGGCTATGGTGACTTTGGATAGTCATAACATGGTGTGAGCATGTGCCAAGTCAACCCAAATAAAGCATCAAAGGAGAATACCACTATACTATGCTTTAATATGCTAAAACAACGCATGATTCATCCAAGGCACATTAAGCAATCTCAATTGTTTATAACAAGTCATGCTACAGCAAAGAATACTAAGCATAAAGACAAAAAAATATCAAGCATGGCATGACAAAGCATAGGCCACAGTCAAAAACAAGCTCTTTTTAACACATAAGCATGAACTTTCCTACTCTTTTCCAAACCAAACCAAACTATTTGCAAACTAAAGTATGAAAGAGCGGGTCCAACCAATTTTTTCAGCAAACTAAGCAAACCAAAGTAAACAAAAACCAAAACCAAAACGAAAACGAAAAATAAGACGCTCCAAGAAAAACACAACTGTGCATGAAACAATAAAAATGAACCGTTTGGAAGAACCTGGAATTTTTATTGATGAAGAAGGGGATGCCTTGGGCATCCCCAAGCTTTGACGCTTGTACTTCTTGGATATTTCTTGGGGTGACACTCGTGGCATCCCCAAGCTTAAGCTTTAGTCCATCCTTCATCTCATTACTCATTCCTTCCATACACCTGAATTTTTTTCCTTCATACAAAACTTCACACAATCTCATTAGCAACATTAGTGCACTTAAGATAAATAACTCTCAAGGTTCAGTCCTAACACCAAATAAACTTCCATTAGAACACTATCTACTGTCACACTTCCTCCAAAAAGCTCAATTCCCCAAAAGAACTCAAGAAGGAACCAACAAGAAGCAAATGCAGAAAATGGCAGAAATCTGTCAAAACAGAACAGCAGGTAAAGACGAATATTTTAGAAGACCTTCTGTTGCTCAAATCAAAAAGTGTTGAACTAACAAAAGTTAGATAACAATCTGGGGCAGAATAAAAAAAATTACAGCTCAATCCGACATACAGAGCTCTCTCACGAATATTTACGGTGAAGCACAAAAATCTGTTTCGGGACAGCAACTTTACCAATCATTACTTCACTCTCATTAGAGGTTACTCTTGGCACAAAAAGCAAATAAAAAGGATAAAGAGCAGTTATTACAAAGGTAATAATTTCCAAGACTCATATAAAACTTTTGGGTTATCTCCCAATAAGTACTTTTCTTTAACGCCTTTAAGTTAGGCATGATAGTTTGAGAAAATGCTCACATACGAAATATGAATTGAAGTAAAAGAGAGCATCAAGAAGCAAATTCAAAACACATTTAAGTCTAACCCACTTCCTATGCATAAGAATCTCGTATGCAAATAAATTCGCAAAGAACAAACTGACAGGCATAGGAAGATAAAACAAGAGTAACTCGAAAACTTTCAGCACATAGAGAGGTGTTTCAATAACATGAAAACTTCTACAACCATATTTTCCTCTCTCATAATAATTTTCAGTAGCCTCATGAATAAACTCAACAATATAGCTATCACATAAAGCATTCTTTTCATGATCTACAAGCACTAGAGCTTTATTATAAACATTTTCAAAAGATTCATTAGGAACATAACATTCGTCCTCCTTTGGTAAGCATGGGGGACAATCAAATAATGTAAGGGGTAAAGAGTTACTCTCATTAGAAGGTAGGCATGGGTAGATCCATTCTTCCTCCTCAAGATCATCACTCTCCTCCTCTTTTTCATCCAATGAGCTTCCAGTTTCAGCAATTTCTTCTTCCATAGTATTTTGCAAGGCATTAGTCTCTTCCATTGGTGGAGAGCATCTATTGAGATATTTAAGAATCTAGCCATTTTCTTCCTTGTAATTATCAAAGCAAAATTTTAGTATATCATAAACCTCATATTTATAAGGTGCATCATCAATATTTTCAAGCAAATAAGCAAGTTCAAAAGCACCCTTCCAAGCAATAAATTATTCAATTTGTTCCACATCATAATTTCCCTTAACATAAGAAGATATGGTAACATTATCATTATACTCACATTGAAAAGGGAGATGTTTATACCTCCTACAACAACAAGATTTGTCAAAGAAATAAGTAACATTGTAAGTAGAGCACACGTTTCTAGCAATGGTATTCAATTTATCAATTTGTTCCCATAAGAGTTTCCTTTTTTGTGACAAGCGGTGTTCCTTAAAATAATATTTGTGTTCTTCCGTGAACCCACCTTGCCAATAAGATTCAGTTTCAAAGAAACCATCCATTGATAAAAAGCATGATAAAGCAAGGCAATAATAGACCAACAACTATAGGAGACTTAATTTTTGTGTGTTTTTGAATAAGAAAGCAATCAAGTAAAACTAATTTTTTTGTGTTTTTCGAAGAACAAAACAAGCAAACAAAGAAAAAAGAAAAGTAAGCAAAACAAAACAACAAAGTAAAGAGATTGGTTATGAGGGAGTCCCCTTGTGAAGATGTCCTTGACTCCCCGGCAACGGCTCCAGAAAAATGCTTGATGGCTCAATGCACGACGCCCAGAAAAGTGTTGATGGCTCGTGGTTGATGTAGACCTCATTGGGAACCCCAAGAGGAAGGTATGATGAGCACAACAGCAAGTTTCCCTTAGTTATGAAACCAAGGTTTAATAGAACCAGTAGGAGCAAGGAAACACCTCAAAGGTGTTACTAGCTGAGCTTTGGCAGGGCGCACTACCGGTGCTAGTAGCAACGTGGAGACCTGCACAACACAACCACAGAACTTTGTCCCCAACTTGTGATGAGGTTGTCAATCTCACCGTGTTTTGCGGAAAACAAAGGATTAAACGTATCGAATGGAAAGAAGTAAAAGTTTGCAGAAAGTAAACACAAACCAGTAAAAGATTGTAGATTGTATGTAAAAGACAAGGACCAGGATCCATAGTTCACTAGAGGTGGCTCTCCTTAAGATAGATAACATGCTGGGTGAACAAATTACAGCGGGGAAATTGACAAACACCGAGAAAGCAATACATGCATATACTAATCATCTTGACTCCTCTGAGACTTGATTGGGCATTACAACATAATACATAGACCGCCATCCAACTGCATCTATGACTAATAATCCACCTTCAGGTTATCATCCGAACCCCCTCCAGTATTAAGTTGCAAGCAACAGATTATTGCTTTATGAACTGCGTGTAAAGTAAACAATACGATTGTTCTATGAACAAAGGATTGTTGTTTTCTCCCTAGTAGCAACAACACAACTAGTACCTTAGAGATTTCTGTCACTTCCCCAGATTACCAGAGGCATGAACCCACTATCGAGCATAAATACTAACTCTTGGAGTTGCTAGCATCTACTTGGCCAAGATAGCTACTAACAACGGAAAGCATGCAAGATCTCAAATAACAAAGACATGATAGAATTAATAATCAATCTGAAATAGCATCTCAATATCCATCGGATCCTCGCAAACACAACATGTATGAATTACAAATAGATGATCTTGATCATGAACGGAGCTCACAAGATCTAAACATGAAAGCACAAAGGAGGAGAAACCAGCCATCTAGCTACCACATGGATCCGTAGTCCAAGGATGAACTACTCACGCATCACACCGGAGGCTTGCATTGTGATGAAGAAGGCCTCCAGGGTGAATTCCCCTCTCCGGCAGGGTGCCGGGAAGAGCTTCAGATCCCTCCCGATCTAGGGATGGAGATGACGGTGGCTATAGACTCTTTCGTGGATTTTTGATCGGGTCCTTAGGGTTTTTGTCTCGAGGGCAATATATAGGCGGAAGGAGAGGCCGAGGCGGTGCCGGGAGCGGCCACACCACCCCTTGGCGCAGGCCAGGCCTGGCCACGCGGCCAGGTGGTGTGGTGGCTCCCTGGCCCTTCTCCGTCTTGTATTCAAGCACTTGATCACTTCCGAAAAAATAGGCACTTTGGCTTTTGTCCCGTCCAATTCCGAGAATATTCATTTTCTGACTTTCTTGGAACCAAAAAAAGCAGAAAACAGGCAGCTGGCATTGTGGCTCTTGTTAATAGGTTAGTCCAAGAAATCATATGAAAAGTACTCCAAAGTTGGAACAAAACACAAGAAAGTGGATAAAACCAAGCATGGAACATCAAAAATTATAGATACATTTGCAATGTATCACCTAACCCCATGGTCCATTACAAAATTTACAATATTGCTGTCAACCTTCCTCTTGATGATTTTTGTGCAGCTATTAAGGTACCTCAATGGGGATCATGTAGAAAGATCAAGGAGAGACCTAAACCACTCATGGATTTATACGCAGAAATTTGCCAAGGGAGCAGCTTCTCGAAGGAGAGTGGAAAAATCCGTAACATTCATCTTCCCTCCATTCGCTACTTTGCCTAGTTTATTGCCAAGTGTGTTCTTGCTAGGAAAACAGCCAATAAGGTATCTTCGTTTGATCTAGCATTTATCTCTACTGCTCTTAAACAAGATAGGTCTTACAACTTAGGTGCTTTGATAGCTTTCCGTCTTGCTGCTAACCGTGAGAAAGGTGGAATTTGTGGAGGCCTCATTGCTTCTCGTTTACTAGCATTGCATGGTTTAGTGCCTCATCATCTAGACCTATAGTTTCCCATAGAAAGGCTTGATCTTAATTCCATGATACATCATAAATTTGTTTCCTCGTGGGCTAGTATGAGTGAGTTATCTTAGGAAATAACCTTTCTCAAAGCTGGTTGGAGAAAGAGCAAGTCCGAGCATGTTGTTTGTTTGCCTGCACCTGTTTTGTTTAACCTTGATAACAGGGAAGGATGGTCCCTCACAGAGGAGGAGCTTGACACGTACTTGGGAGAGCTCTCCCAACAGGAGCAGGACACTAGAAGGGAGGTCATGGATGATTCGGTCGAGCCCTCGAATGAGGGAGAATCTTCATATCAACAGCCCGCTTATGATTGGGGAGCTTCTTCTTCTCATGGGCCCACCTACGACCATTCTTACCAAGATCCGCCCGCTTGGAACCCCTATTCGTACATGGATTGATACCCACTTAGGCCAAAAGCCTAAGCTTGGGGGGAGGTACGCCGACACCGCACTCATCTCCATATCATGTTGCGTCGAGTACTTTGTATATTCATGTTTCATCCTCTTTTTAGTTTTCGTTCTTTCTTTTCTTTTGCTTTCTAAAACACAAAAAGACCAAAAATATTTCTGTTGTTTCTCTTTGGTTTGCTTCTTCTTTTTGCCCTGGTTTGTTTTTCCCTTTTTGCTTTGTTTGAACTATTCGAAAAACCCAAAAAGATTTTGCTTTGCTTATTTTTCCCTTTTGGTTCTTGTTTAAAAATCAAAAACAACAAAAATATTTGTCGTTCTTCTTTGGTTTTTGTGAGTTTGCTACAGGGTTCAGCAGTCCTCAGTGGATTATTGGTCTCATATATTATTCAAAGCCACACAAGCGAAGAGCAATAATGAGGATTAATGACAACTTGAGGCGTGGTAAGAGGCTGGTAACAAACTCTTTTTGTTTTCATTTTTGTACATATACTCATCACTGTGGGCATGCTTAGTCCGTTCATGTAGGGTGTATGTTATCTTTGGATGCTTAGTAGTTCTTGCTTTCTTATGATTAGCTCCAACTCGCTAATAGTTTGTAGCATGTCTTATGAATGTTTGCTTGCATTGCTCTATTCATAAATTGGTATGACACCATGGTATCCTCCTCTGAATGCTTCATTTGATTGACTTGGCACATGCTCACGCATGCACATGACTGTAATAATCAGTTAAGCCTTGATGAATTATTTTTCCTTGAGGGTCTTGAATCACTTTCATGCCATGAGTAGTCCTGTTTTGTTGCAAGCATGATAATGACAGCTATTGCTCTCTCGTTTGTCGCTCCCTTACTATTGCTAGCCTTCACTTTTACTGAGTATGTTTTTACTCAAGTTCCCAACTTCCAAAACCAAATATTGCCAAAGTGTCCACCTTACCTACCCATTAGCATCATTTGCTACTTCCGTGCATATTCAATATGCCTTGTTTTCTTCCGAATAAAATGGTTGCTTGTTATGAGAAAGTTAGTTAGTAAAGCTCTCACGAACTTGATGGCACACTTTATTTTCTTGCACTTAATAAACCTGAACCATTGCATCCTTCTTTGTTGTGTATATGCTTGCGCTTTATGAGTTGAAGTTAGCAGAACCATGTATCATGGGGACCGCTTTCAACACTTCATTGGTACTTAGTACCTAGTTGATATCATGTTCTTTTGTTTATGGATCCCGGCGGTGTGAAATAAAAGTGGAACTTGTAAGATCATGGAGTTTGTATGTATGTTAGAGAAACGCCTGGGCCGCTAGCCTAAGCCATGCCTAATCATGGTGGAAACTTGCAGCATAACCATAATGAGCATTCTATGAAGCATCCTCAATAAAAATCTATGCACATAGTAAATAAAAAGATTGCTGAGATGCTCATTGTCTGCTTGCCTCGTCATTTTGATTATGGGATAGCTCCCATGTCATGTGCAAGGGGTACCCCGTTGGCGGTTCCCTATGATACGTATATACTTACAATGACAAGAGCTTACTTGTGACTGAAGTTGAGTAGCATGAGGGTCGGTCTTCGTAAGTAAGGGGCATGAGATTTCGATTTATAACTTGTCAAGCATATCCTCTTAGTTGTGTCACTTTCACCTTAACCACATTAAAGATGCTTATGATAGGGGCAATGAAAGCTCAAAGCTAACGAGTACAATACTTTCAACATTTGGAAGCCTTTCAAATTATTTAAAACCTTTTCTTGTTGAGTCTCCATACATTCTCCGAGCATTTTCTTGAGAGCATAGTTGTCATTCTTTGTGCTTGTCCCATTACTTGATTATTTGTGTTATGACTTTGATGCTTGTATCCTTGATATCTTTACTTCTAGTCATCACTTGAACTTCGGAGGTGCCTTGATATTAATAATCAAAGGCAAGAGAGATACCACTCTATCATACCTTTTTATGAGCATTGTAATGTTGCTTATGTTTATGCTTCATGCTACTTATTATTTTTGAGTTGGAATCTCTTCATAGCTTGCAATGACTATTAAGTAGACTCAGTTGCATACTCTTTATTATGAACTATCTAAGTAGTTGATCACATTGCTGAGAATATTTACATCATCTGAAGCAAATGCGTTCGTGAAAGTTCTTTTATCGCACTTAGTTTTCAACTGAGTTGCTTGAGGACAAGCAATAAGCTAAGCTTGGGGGGAGTTGATACGTCCAAAACGTATCTACTTTCCCGAACACTTTTGCTATTGTTTCTCCTCTAAACTTGTGTGATTTGGATGCAACTAACGCGGACTGACGTTGTTTTCAGCAGAATTGCCTTGGTGTCTACTTTTTGTGCAGAAAATCAACTATCAGGAAAAATCCCGGAAAATATGCCAAAAATCCTATTTCACCCGAAGACTCCAGGAGCCAGAATATGAGACGGAGAAGAGCTAGGGGGTGGCCACACCGCCTGGTGGCGCGGGCCAAGCCAGGCCGCGCCAGGGGGTGGTGTGGGCCCCCCAAGCACCCCCTCGACCTCTCTATTCGCCTATAAGGAGCCTTCTGACCTAAAAACTTCGGGGGGTTCGACGTTTTTCCAGAAGGAGTTCCGCTCCGCAGCCACCACCAGATTCCACGAAACAGCACCAGAAACTCCGTTCTGGCACCCTGCCGGGACGGGGAATTGGAGGAGATCATCACCATCATCATCACCATTGCTTCTCCATCGACCATCCATGTTTCCCCATCTATGAGTGAGTAATCCCCCGCTGTAGGCTATGGGGATGGTAGGGATTGGATGAGATCGTTCATGTAATGGCATCAGATTGTTAGGGCATAGTGCCTAGTATCTTTTATTAGTGCTTTATGACTTTGTTGCGACTTGTTGTGCTTAATGCCTGTCACTAGGGCCCGAGTGCCAAGATTTCAGATCTGAACATGTTATTGATTCATTATGATAGTATTGTTTATGGTCATATCTACAAGTTGTATACACGTGTTGTTGTCCGGAACCAATGGCCCCGAAGTGACAGAAATCGGGATAACCGGAGGGAATGGATTTGATGTGAGGATCACATGTGTTCACATAGTGTTAATGCTTTGCTCCGGTGCTCTATTAAAAGGAGCACCTTAATTGCCAGTAGTTACCTTGAGGCCCCGCTACAAACGGGATGGCAGGACAAAAGATGTGGTGCAAGTTCTCATTGCGAGCACGTATGACTATATATGGAACACATGCCTAGGATTATCTAGTACTTGGATGATTTATCTTATTTATTTGCAATTGCCCTATGTTCTGATTGCTATGTGAATTGTCTTGTCCATGCAACGCCCGTCCATCCATACCTATGCCTACCGCACTCGAATCCTACTGTTTACTGCTATTGTGACTGCTGTCTTTACTTTACTACTGTTGCTACTTTGCTATTCCTACTACAAAACTGTTGCTACTAATAAACTGTTGTGAGCAAGATTGTTTCCAGGTGCAGCTGAATTAACAACTCAGTTGTTAAGGCTTATAAATATTCTTTGGCTCCCCTTGTGTCAAATGAATAAATTGGGTTTCACTTCCCTCGAAAATACTGCGATACACCCCCTATACTTGTGGGTCATCAGCCCTCCTTCAACAAGCCTGAAAAGACTACACCTTCAAGAAGAAGAAGTCGAGCAAGGCTGAGCTTGGATGCTTTACCTGTGGAGAGCTCGGACACTTCTCCAAGGACTGCCCAGAACGTGCAGATCACAGAGGGAAAAGTGGAAAGACTGTCAATGTCGTGACCGCTAGCAACAGGGATGGGTATGGTAATTTATTTACTGTTCTTTTAGTTTTTCAATCACCATGTTGGTGGATTGATACGGGTGCTAATGTTCATGTGTGTGCTGACATCTCTATGTTCACTTCTTATCAGGTCGCACGGGATTCTTCCGTCCTAATGGGGAATGGATCACATGCTTCTGTTCGTGGTGTTGGCACGGTGGATCTGTAGTTTACTTCCGGAAAGATCGTTCAGTTGAGGAACGTGCAGCATGTCCCTACTATGAACAAGAATCTCGTTAGTGGCTCCCTTCTATGCAGAGATGGGTTCAAGGTTGTGTTACAGTCTAATAAAGTTGTTGTTTTGAAACATGGACAATTTATTGGTAAAGGTAATGAGTTTGGAGGATTGTTCCGTTTCTCTCTTTCAGAGTTTTGTAATAAATCCGTGAATCATATCTGTGGTGATGTTAATGATGATACCAGTGTTTGGCATTCTCGTTTATGTCACATTAATTTTGGTTTGATGTCTCAGATGTCCAGCATGAGTTTAATTCCGAATTTCACTATTGCCAAAGGTTCTAAGTGCCATAGTTGTGTGGAATCAAAGCAACCTCGAAAGCCCCACAAGGCTGCCGAGGAGAGAAACTTGGCACCTCTAGAACTCATACATTCTGATCTATGTGAGATGAATGGTGTGTTGACAAAAGGTGAAAAGAGATATTTCATGACATTAATTGATGATGCGACTAGATACTGCTATGTTTATTTGTTGCACACTAAAGATGAAGCTTTAGACTACTTTAAAGTTTATAAAGCCGAAGTTGAAAATCAACTAGAGAGAAAGATCAAACGTCTTAGGTCGGATCATGGTGGTGAATATTTTCCCAAAATCTTTGATGAGTTCTGTGAGGAACATAGCATTATTCATGAGAGGACACCTCCCTACTCGCCCTAATCAAACGGGGTTGCCAAGAGGAAAAACCGCACGCTGACTGACTGGGTGAATTCCATGCTAGCCACTGCTGGTTTATCAAAGGCATGGTGGGGGGAGGCTTTGTTGACTTCATGCCATGTCCTGAATAGAGTTCCTAACAAGAATAAAGAAAAGACCCCTTATGAGAAGTGGGCTGGGAGAAAACCATCACTTGCATATTTGCGCACTTGGGGGTGTTTGGCTAAGGTCAACATACCGATTCCCAAGAAACGCAAACTTGGACCTAAGACAGCGGATTGTATCTTTCTAGGATTGTACCTAAGACAGTGGTTAAGTCTGAGGTTCCTGATATGCATGTTGATACTATAATGGAATCTCATGATGCAACATTCTTTGAGAATATGTTTCCTATGAAGGATATGCATAGCATTGCTAGAATTTCTTCTGAAATACTTCCTGAATCCAGTGCATCTATTGATAATTTTGAACAAACACATGAGGAAGTCCTAGAGAAGGATGACGATGAACCTCCCACAGGGAGTAAGAGACAGAGGATTGCAAAATCCTTTGGTAATGATTTCATCGTATACCTGGTGGATGATATTCCCAGATCCATTACAGAGGCATATGCATCTCCTGATGGAGATGATTGGAAAGAAGCTGTCCAAAATGAGATGGACTCGATTCTTTCTAATGGAACTTGGGAACTATCAGAACGACCCTATGGTTGCAAACCTGTGGGCTGTAAGTGGGTGTTCAAGAAGAAGTTAAGGCCTGATGGTACTATTGAGAAGTACAAGGCACAACTTGTAGCAAAGGGCTACACATAGAAAGAAGGCGAAGATTACTTTGACACCTATTCACATGTCGCTAGACTGACCACCATTCGAGTACTACTGTCCCTGGCTGCCTCTTATGGTCTTCTCGTTCATCAAATGGATGTGCAGACAACTTTCCTTAATGGAGAGTTGGAAGAGGAGATCTATATGGATCAGCTGGATGGGTTTGTACTAAAAGGTGAAGAGACAAAGGTGTGCAAGTTGTTAAAATCTTTATATGGCCTGAAACAAGCACCTAAGCAATGGCATGAGAAGTTTGACAGAACTCTACTTTCTGTTGGCTTTTTCATTAATGAGGCTGATAGGTGTGTGTACTATCGCCATGGTGGGGGCGATAGCGTTATATTATGTTTGTACGTGGATGATATTCTGATCTTTGGTACAAATATGGATGTGATAAATGAAGTCAAGTCTTTCCTGTCAAAGAGTTTTGATATGAAAGATCTAGGAGAGGCTGATGTGATTCTGAACATCAAGCTTATTAAGAACAAGAATGGGATTACTTTAATGCAATCTCATTATGTTGACAAGGTCTTGAGCCGTTTTGGCTTTATTGATGGCAAGACTTCTCCAACACCTTATGATCCCAGTTTGACATTGCGAAAGAATAAGGAACCAACAGACCAGTTGAAATATTCACAAAGTGTTGGTTCTCTCATGTACTTAGCAAGCGCTACAAGACCCGATATCTCTTTTGCTATGAGCAAGTTGAGTAGGTTCATGTCTAACCCGGGTATTGATCATTGGCATGCACTTGAAAGGGTCATGCGCTATCTATGTGGTACAATGAGCTATGGGATTCACTATTTAGGGCACCCTGCTGTGCTTGAAGGATATAGTGATTCGAACTGGATCTCTGATGTTGATGAACTCTACGCCACGAGTGGGTATGTGTTTACCCTTGGAGGTGGCGCAGTCTCATGGAGATCTCGTAGAAAGACCATATTGACGAGGTCAAGTATGGAAGCAGAACTTACTGCTTTAGACACAACCACTGTTGAGTCAGAATGGCTGCGTGAACTCTTGATGGACTTGCATGTGGTTAAAAAACCTGTGCCGGCAATCCTTTTGAATTGTGACAACCAAACTGTTATTTTCAAAGTGAACAATTCTAAGGATAACGCGAAGTCATCAAGACACGTCAAGAGACGTTTGAAATCTGTCAGGAAATTGAGAAACTCCGGAGTAATAACTGTTACGTATATTCAAACAGATAAAAACCTGGCATATCCCTTTACAAAGGGACTATCACGAATTCTGATAGAAAATGCATCGAGGGAGATGGGGTTGAGACCCATGGATATCACACCATAGTGGTAACGCAACCTATGTGATTAGAGATCCCGTGAATTAGGATCTGGGAAGAACAAGCTAGTGGTTTGACTGAGGAGAGTACTTTTGTAACCCTCTCTAGGTGAAGATGCGTGACTCTCAAATCTGTAAGGCAGGTTGGCAACATGCCTTAATGTGTTTTTGTTAGCTATAACCAGCGAAGATGCCGTCCTACATGACATTCTTGAAAGAACACACCTATATGAGCTCGACTGTAAACATCGCGGTCTATGAGACTTGGGTGGTCTCTAGTAAACTCATGAAGAGACCAGGGAGTATGACGCATATGCTCCAACCCGCGGGCTAGGCTACTGGCAGCCAGGTACTAGTTATCATTTTGAGTGAAATTTATTGGCACCAAACTTGCAATTCAAGGTTCGTCCATTGTTCAAGTTGTTGATAGACATAGTTCAAGATTCTAGGCGGATGTTCAACTTAACAGTCTCTACTGAAACACTGGTATATTAAAAAGTAGCGAGGATTGGCAAATCTTCAAATGGGCATTTGAAATCTGGTGGGGGATTGTTAGAAATAATGGGCTAATTTATTTAAGCCCATATGTGATTTCAGTTTATCCCTAAATCTCAAAGCCCATGCGTGTGGAAGCCCATGTGTGATTTAGCCTAATTTGGTGGCAGCTCACATATAAGTGGAGTGGGAGCTTAAGTTTAGTCCCACATGGAAAGTTGGAGGAGAGTTACACCACCTTATAAGGTGGGTGCTTCACCACTTAGTAAAGTGAGTGAGAAGAGGAGAACTACACGCGTGCTCCTCCTCCTCCGCCGCTGCCGCTCGCCCGCACGCCCGCCCACTCGTCTCGTCACGACACGCGCGCGCGCGCCACGGGTTGCGGAAATCTCGCCAAGCCGAGCTTTGTTTTTGCTGCTTCGGAAAACTTGTGCGGTTTTAACAGACGTGTCAATAGTCAGCCTATTCGGGTCGCTCCCGGATCGTGGGCTATCTGTAACCGACCCGAACGTGCGCAACGTGGGCTTGGTCCACGACGTGCCCTATGCGGGATTCCCGAGCCGCTCTATATAAACGCTAGTGCGGCTTCCACCACGTACACACCGAAAACCAATCTAGGGTTTTGCCTCCTCTCTGCCTTGCGCCACCATCGTAGTCTACTCCATCCCGCTTGCCGATGTGCATCGGCGAACGGGAGAGCACGTCTCCGGAACCACTCGCCTTTGCGATTCTGTACGGGAGAAGGCGAATAAGGTTTTTGGAAAGCGCTCTGCGCGACTACTCGAGTTCTGCATCATGGCTCATCTTCCATCCAAGTCGGGCGGCGCTGCCTATCGTTGTCTTTGCCACCGTCTGCTTCGTCAATCTTCCCCAAGGTTACTGCTACGACTACTGCAATCGAACTGTACGTGCGATGTGCTGTTGTCTGGTTATTCATCATGTTCTGCGAGTACATGTTTAGCTGTTGTCTGTTTCCGTTCATCTTGTTGTTTAGTACATCTAGTATGTTCGAGTTACATGTGCTAGTAGCTGGTATTGTCATGTTTAATATTCTGGAATTAATCACGAAAATTGTGCCTAATTATCCAACATACTCAACTTGGGTTACCTTCAGAAGCAAAGTAATGGTGAAACTTTGGCCAACTTGTCTATCCTCCGTGCAAGATTGAGTCAGATTTTGACCTAAAAAATTAAAACTGTTCGAAAAAATATAAAAATTCCATCCCTAAGCACAGTATTCGGTGAAGTTTTGAATTAGAACTAGATGGACCTAGCGCGCTGTGCCGCGCTGCCGTCTGCTAACGACGTTTAAATTATTTGGCAGAGGTGTTATTTTCCGATGTATTTCTGGTTTATTTGTGGGCCCCTATGGGCTAGGCTCATTCGCAGTACGCTATAAAATTAAGACACCGCAAGACATGGCCGAACCGAAAGCCCACAACCATATTTTAGTTCTCTCAAATTATCCTAAAAGTTTTGAAAAACTCATCTTCTTGGGTTTAAAATTTAAAACACTCAAATTTAATTTGTTTTTTTTCAAAAAATAAGTTCAAAAAATGTTATGTAAAATAAATAAAACTAAAAGAACAAACTTTTTAAACAATTTTTTAGAGAAGGACCCTCGACTGGCTAGGACCAATAGGACCAGCCACCACCACCTAGCCCAACACCCCACCAACTCCACATCAACCCCAACCGGTTTCTAACCCTAGTACACAAGCATACCACCTTCGCAACCCCCATCCACATCGATCTACCACCCTGCCGCCGGCGCTCCACCTAGTATGCACACACGCCCCCATGCGCAGCACACACATCACGCACCAAACGCGTCGCCGCTCCCCTTCCTCACCACCCTCTCTTAGATCCTCCCCATGACCGGCGTTGCCCCCAGCTCCAAGTCTCGTTTAGCACTGCCACCTGGTCCGAGTCATGCCCACTGTCATTAAAACCCCTAGGATTTGTTGCCTTGGCCGACACTTAGTTGTTGGCTCCATCTCCCGATGCTCTCGGCAGTTCTAAATCATGTTTGCCATGTATCCAGCGCCGCAATGTGGGTCACACACGCTGGATCCATACATCCGCATCAACCTCCGCAAGCGTAGGCGCCACCAACTCCCTCCGCCCGTTGTCCTTGTCTTCTCCTCTCGGTTAACCAAGACGTCAGTTGCACACCGTCCTCTTCCTAGATATTGATTACATCTAGCTCGCCCTAGTTGCCATCTTCTCCCTACTCCATCCAAGTGCAGCACCATACATGCCACCTCCCCTCTTCCTATGCCCTACGGCTTTTGGTCGGCAACATAGGTTTCACGAACAAGAGAGAGAGATGACACTAGTGGAAACGGGGTATTTTGTCCCGGTTCGTAAGGGGCTTTAGTCCTAGTTTCCCAACAAGCCCCAACCCTTTAGTCCCGGTTGGGTTGTGAACTAGGATGAAAGGGAGGTCCACCTGACCGCTGGCTGGGGCGAGGGGGAGGGGCATTCATCCCAGTTCGTAATCCATGTGTCTCTGCCGCGACAGGATTTTTGGCACTTTTTGTGCCGTGACAGAGAATTCACTTTTCATATTTTCATTTATTTTATTTCCCCTCTATATATTTCCTTTTTATTTTGTGTTTTGCATTTAGCAATGAAGGAACCATTCTATTAAACAACATCTCCTGATTATATTACACAGCAAGTATCGGACATATTATATTCATGCATATATACAATATAAAGTATTTTATGATCCCTATTACATTATCATCATCTTCCGATAGTATTCTCCTTTTGGATCTAGGACCTCTGTATCTAAGAATTCCGCAATTTCCTCTTGGATTGCTTGTACGCGATCCTTTGGTAGAAGATCGTCCCATAACCATCCGGTGTATTTTAAAAAAGGAGTCAACATATATGAATGAAACTAAACACAATTGATGGTAATAAAACAAAATTCTGAATATTGTTTATGCACTCGAAGGTGTTCTAAATTTCTACCCTTCTCACAGGTTGTCTGACGAATGAACTCGTAAACATAGTATCCACATAAATTATTTCCATCTGCCTGCCTCAGACACTTTACAAGAACAAAGTTCACTAAAAATAATAATAATTAAGCATGCTAATGGTATCGAAACTATAATCAAAGAGATGCGCGGATCTAGCTAATAGTACTTACATTTAGTGGTTTAAATATAAGCTCCTCTTTTCAGGCACCCTTAGCCTTGTTGGTGAACCGTTTCCAAGCAATGCCCGATAAAGAAAATGAATAAAATGAGTTATTAATTACTTAATATCAGTAAATGAACGAAAGTTGTCGATATAGTGTCATAATGACTGAAATTACCACTAGAGCATATCATGTATGTTTGCCCACTTCTCAAAGGGTTTACGTTTAGAGTCCATGACTTGTACTACTTCATTATCAGGTTGAATGATTAGCATAATAAAATGGAAGCTGCGCATGTATAACTCATCAATTATACACTTAACATTGAGTAAGCGAAATAGAATGTGTACAAGCAATAACACTCACTTGAAGTTGTAAGGTAATAATATTTCCCTTTTAGTTTCTTGAAACCTTAACGCCATTACAATTTTATCCTCTGCTTCCCTGGGATTAAGTTTTACAGTAACTTCATGAACCCAATATGGGTCAATGAACCCAATGTCATAGATCTGTCCTCTTTTGCATTTGAGAATCTCCGATCTGCATAATATAGTGAGTATGATTATACATGCGATAAACAAGGTGAGCTAACTAGAGACTTAATTACAGAAATAATACTTATAAACAATAGGCACTGGTGATCGATTTGTCGAGGGCGTCTTGATTGTAAAACTCATGTAGTTCAGAAAATTCAATTAGTATCTGGGTATCTCCATACCCGTAATGCTCGTTCCTTTGTGGCTTTCATGTAACAATTATGCAATCTTCGCATTTTTGTTGGTAGATACTTGACATCCTCAGGTCTGACGAGAGGTTCCCTGTACTGGTATTTGTATTTTTCCTCAGCCACAGGGAACTTTAACTAGGCTACGTACTGAGCAATAGTCATACCTTGAGCAGCAGCCGCTTCTCCATACATTGCAACAAACTCCGGATCATACTACTCGCCCGCACATTTGCTCGACCCCACCCCGGTATCGGAAATCACCTTGAGCGGGGGGGGGGGGGGGGCACGATTGGTTTTTCTGTAAACCGAGTTGGAGAACTGATTTCCCACTTCTACTACTACCCTTTGACCGCACCATTGACTGGTGTGACTTGAGAATAGAGCGGTTATAGTCTGATGATAGCCTTGGCTCGGGTTGATGAAGGGTCTTCAACATTTTTTGCACATTGGTTTTTTCTTCCTTCGTGCTGGGGAACTCTGGCTCTTTCAGACACTTCAGGTTATCAAACCACTTTTGCATTTTGGCCTTTGCGATTACCGTATTCTCCTCTTCAGTATAGTCGTAAGGTCTCTTGGGAGGAACCTTTGATACTTTTGGGAGGGGCTCTGGTAGACGTTTGTACTTTGGCCCTGAGCCTTTTGTACTTTTGGGAGGGGCTAAGACGACGACGAAGACGGCCGTGCTGGAGAAAGGGCTTGTTTTGGTGGAGAAGGTTGCGTCGGAGAAAAGGGCCTGTTGTGGTGGAGACGGCGCCTGCATCGGCGATGGCAAAGATGGCTGATGCGCTGGAGAAGGATGAGGCTGTGACGAAGATGGAGTTGTTCTCTGAGGAGTGGATGGCCTTGGCGTCCGATTTGGAAGCACGATGTGTTTCTTTTGCCATAGAATGGTCATGTTTTTTGCTTCTCCTAGTTCAGTCACATCCCCTTCACCTGCAGGGTAGTCAAGCTTGAGATGCGCGAATCCGTTGATAACTTCATCCACCCCGGCAATAGCGTAGCCCTGTGGAACCGGAAAACAATGGTAAGTTGGTGTCGGTCCAACGAATGGTAAGATATAGCCGACCACCACCTTCATGGTTATGTTGACAACTTTCACATATAGCTCACAATGTGTCATCTCTGTGCTATCATCCACTTGGTAGCGAAGAGGAGCCATCACCGGTGCAACATTATCATCATCACCGGGGAGCTCCGTGTAAGCCATGCTGCTTTTTTCGATTAGTGTGGCTTGGGCACCTCATATCATTTTTGTTTTGTGTGAAATCAAGCGATATCATTCTCTCAGGCATTTCATCAAACACCTAATGTGCATAGGAAAAAAACTAGCACACACACCTCACTCCTTCCACCAAGAAAAAAACGAAGGGAGGGGCTGGCTGGAGCGACGCATATATATAGGCGGACTATTCGTCCCGGTTCGTATTACGAACCGGGACTAAAGGTGTGCGGCAAACCACATGTCTGACGCACGACCTTCGGTTCGTATTATGAACCAGGACACCGGGACGAATAGTCCCTTACGAACCAGTACGTATGCCTCCCGGCTCCCGTGCGTCGCTCGGACCCCTCGAACCGGGACAAATGTGAGCATTAGTCCCGGTTCGTGGCGGAACCGGGACAAAAGATCTGGGAGGCTCCGAACGAAAGGCAGTTTTTCTACTAGTGTGAGGGGGTTAGGAGGATGACTCATCCGTGGCTTTTCCTCTCTCTTCCTGGTTTTGTGCTGCTTCGACACGTTGACCTGACGGGTGGGCCTAACATACAGTGCGAAAGGGCATGTCTAGATCAACCACATGCTCTCAAAACCAAGGACCTCATGGAGATTGTCCTTTTCCATTGTACATGGCGTGGTTTTCCTAATATGTATACTATGTATTGTACTAAAACATCCAATGGGCGAATAACACAAAAATACCCTATATAAGTTACATCAGGTTGCCACAAAACGAAATTTATTTCACAATGAACTTAAAAAAAATAAATGAAGTTTCTCACTGGTATTTGTTGGAGGAAAAAGATTATTACAAGCTATATAGATAGATGTAGTACATAACCTCAACCGTAGTACATAAGCTCAGCTCTATGTATATGCCAACTCAAAGAAAAATAATATATTGGTTCCTTATATTTATTAAGATTATTAAAACTTCAAGAGAACAACATTTATCCTACCCATTGTTCCTCCTTTTGGAAGACATGGTCCTATCTGCCAGCCCTCACATGCTTTCCTGTAATAAAATACTACGATATAACACCTAACACCTACAGAAGTACTTTCAGTACTCTAGCAATAATCCTAGATATATGGATAAAATAGTTTCACTTCCATTGTTTGTATGCTGTTATTAGATGGGTCCCTAGAGAAAGGAACAGAGAACAAAAAATGATAAAACATAAAACACACTTTGTGGACCAATGGTAGAAGTGAAAACACTCACAAGATTATGAACCCTACAAGCTTCCCTAGTCTAGTCCGACGGCCTACGCACCGTCGTCTTCCTCCCGTGAAAGGGCATGTCCGCCATTGACCCCATCGCGGTCGCCACCGGAGTGGTCGGCGTCGAAGCTCGCGGTTTACGGCGATGTGGAGGTTGAAGACGATGAAATGGAGGGGATTAGCTAATGGGGATTAACCAGATAGGTTAATCATAGTTGCACGCCGTGAGAAACAAACTTGTACCCACGGAGAAACCGCGTTCACTTTTTGGCCCGCTAGAACTGGCCCCGTGGAAACAGCCGATTTCGATGCTCCTCACGAGGCAACTTTTTACCTGCTTTAAGTTTCGTGCCATATCAAAATCGGTGCGGCCCAGACGACTAAACTGACGTTTTTTCCCACTAGTTTCCAGAAACCACCTCGCGGGCAACCAAACACGCTCCTTGTGTATACGAATAAAATGCACTGAAGTTTTATCCTAACCTCATTGAATTGGTTATGTCTTTATGAAGTGAACAATATAACTCAAAGTTTTAACACACGATAAACAAAATCAAGACTACTAGCAAAATACAAGTTTAGACTAAGTGAAAAAAATTAGCACCCATGAATCAAATGAGAACTATAGGCAAAACCAAATATTGTACTAAATAAAACAAAGTTTGGTCGCCCGCTGACCACATCCCGATTATGGGCAAAATAAAATTTTCAAATGTAGCTTTAAATACCTAGATGAAAGAAATAAAAACTGCAATATAAACTAAAACTTTAAGCTAAAAATGGAACACAAATTTAGAAATCATGAAATAAAATAGTTTTGATGAGATAATAAAATGCAAAATTTCCTTTAAAGAAAAGCATAAAAATAAAACTAAAATAAGGAAAAAGGAAAAGTCACATGAAAAAATTCAAAACGTTTTCAAGTCACGTGAAATACTATTAGGGATATTATAACCAGAACAAGAGGGAGCAATCTCATGACCTTTGCGTTTGTGGCCATCGGATCATGTCATCCGTCTCTTTCTGGTCGTTGGATTTTCTTCACGTCCCGCCTGGACCGAGTATCCCTTAGGGACGCTCCTCTACGTATCAAGTAGCCTTCCTCCGGTTAACTGGGCCCGAATGCAGCCCGTTAGTTCCAATCGGTTTTATTTACCTGGTACCAAAGCGAAACAAAAACGGAGAGGTTGGGGACTTTTGCCGACACGATTCCGCGGGGAAGGACACAGGAAATTTGATAGTGCGGCCGATCCGATCGAGCGTGGAGGATTGGGGCTTGGACTGACACGATTCGACAGGGAAGATAGTGGTCAATGCAATCCATTTGACCATGCGTTGGATCCCAGCGAACGCGGAATACTGGGTGCTTCTACCGACACGATTTGATATGGTGATGCGACGGTCCGTCTGATTCGATCGAGCACGGGCTGGTACCTGGAGCGGGACATCGATCTCCGTTGCGAATTCGGCAGTTAGCCTGTGTCTGTTCGTCATTGATGTCCATGCCCCCGATTGTAGACCGTCCCAATTTTTAGTTCTTGCTATCCCCTAATGGCAGCCGTCATGCATAAATTGACGGCGAATGATGATTGTACGGTACTAACCTGTCCTATAAAATCTTTTGTCTTAGTTCCTCTCCATACTACTTCTACCCGATAAAAAATTTCAGGTCCAAAGGTGCTCTGCCAGGTAGATTCTTTGTTCTGCGAAATCCCATTTTATTTACATACCAATTTTGATCCTTTCTAAACTAGATATCAAATTCTTTGTACGTAGGTTGTGTTCATCCTGATTCAGCTCCTTTGTTTCTGTTAAATATCGGTGAATGGTCAATTTTTGTCAGCTGGCTTTCACACTCGGTATTAACAATGGCTGCTGGCCAGGTTAGTTCCTAAATTATATCGTCTATTTCCCATCAAACTATATGACTTGTTACAATGTTTTCTTCCTCTCTAAGAACTGAGCCCCCATTTGACATATCGATTATTGATGTTTCTTTCATCTATTGCAGAATCAAAAATAAGAAACTGCACTTGCTTGATTTTTCATCCGGTGTATCACTACAACAAGATTCTTTGCACCATGCAGATTCTGAATATGTTACAAAAATAAGAAACTGCACATGCTTGATTTTTTACCTAGTGTATCACTGCAACAAGATTCTTTGCGCCATGCAGATTCTGAATATGTTACTATACAATCACACAACTTGGCATTAGATAAATCTTCTTAACTCGGGACATATGTAGGCTGAATGTTGCACTTTATATTGATGTATTCAGATTTAAACACTCATTTGCATCAGTGCTTGTGCTTTAAACATTCTATTACGATTTGTTTTTGGCATGTCCTTCATGGTGTATACTACTTAGTTCCATACATAATAAAATTCTCTTTCAACTGGCAAATAATTGAGACCTCTTTGAACTGACCAATATATAAATTAACATTCAAATGCCATGTCACGTTACTGTTATTCTATTGCACAAATAGACAGACGCGGCAACGAGCGCCATCATGATCTAGTAGGAATAGAATGTCCTACAACCGTGCACGCAATCCAGGGGTGTTTCCGTCCAATGTTGTTTCTCCAAACAGCGTGCATCGTGCAACTGATACGGCGGAACATATTCTTCTCCCGTTCCGTTCTGCTCCATTCCCCACCCCACCCCACCTGCTCCCTCTCCTCCAAGGCCTCGTCTGCCACCGCCGCTGGCCCAAAACCCTAACCCTAGCGAGGATTCGGCGGCGACCGCAGGGGGGATGGTTTTCTTCGCGCTGCTCGTGGGGGCAGAGCTCGACGGCCTCACCAACCTGCAGCCCGCCGGCGGCTGCGACGATCCCAGCTTCCCTTACTACTTCAAGGTTCTGTTGTTGATTCCGCCCTCTCTTTGAACAAGGCCCCCCCCCCCCCCCCCCCTGCCTCTGATTCGGATGATTCTGATGGGGGTCGTTTATCTGTGTCGGACCTATCGCAGCTGCGGTGCGAGAGCTGCGGGGAAACTAGCGCCAAGACCACCTGCGTCTCCCTCGACGAGGTCGTCGACCTGTCCAGCGGCAAAGGCACCGCCAACCTCGTCCAGAAGGTGCCACCTTGTGTCATCGCACGCCTCCTCCCGACTCATATGTGGCTTTACCTTTCTGTGTGTGGGAAATATTGTTCGTGGCATTGTGTGGTTGATGAGACTGGAAGTGCGTGTTTGTGCGTTTGTAGGATCGATCGGCTTGTTTCTCTAGACACGATTTCGTCATGTCTTGTCTGCCTACACCGTTTAATTGCAGGTGTGATGAAGGTCCTGGTTTCTTTGTTTGTTAAAAAAATGGGGGATTAGATTGTGTGGTGGAGCCTCAGCTTTTTGTTTGAAATTAAGAACATAGTCGTGTGTTACTATGATTCGTTTGCTTGGTAAGGACTCCGTGTGAAGTTGGTTAAGCTCTTCCAAATCTATGCTGATGGGTGGTGATAAATGTGGTTTTCATGTGAATTTGTAAGTGCAGACCAGACAATTTTTTGTTTCAGCACTATTTTTAGGGAGCACTTTTTCCATTGTTGTTTTGTTTGAGTTGTTTATAGATGATATGAATATTCTGTTTGCATGTTCATGTGAAAATAGTTACTAAAATTTTCTTATGCGATCTTCAGTGTTGCATCTAGCATGTACTCCCTCCGTTTCAAAATATAAGATGTTTTAGCTTTGTGAATGGAGTGTACCTAGACCCCTTTTAGTGTATAGGTTCATCTAGGTTTGGAGTGAACCTACACACTAAAAGGGATCTAGATACACTCCTTTCACAAATCTAAAACATCTTATATTTTGAAACGGAGGGAGTAGATATTGTGATTGTGTTTTAAGTTTTAACAGAAGGATGCCCACCTTTTGGATGAAACAATTCCAAGGTGAAGTGATGTCATGAAGCTTTGACTCTGTCTTGTTGTAGTCCATAATGTTGTGCGTGTTGTCTGGATTTGTTATTGCCGGAACTATTTCTTCTACTCCCTGTGTACTTAACATTGATTGGTCTCATTTGTTTATGTTTTCTCAATTGAAGTTGAGTTTTCAAGCTAGAAGATCTTTATGTAAGCAGCACAGACACAATATATTTGCTTATTTGACAATATGAGCCTATGTACAACTGTCTGTTATTTTTCTAAATGTGTCTGGGTTAGATAGATTTATTACTTGATTTCTGGGTATCAACATATATTTTCCTTTTTCTTTGTTTTATATGGACCTTCATTGACAAGTTATTTAGTGGATAGGCATAGGTTTCTCCCGTTTGGCTAGAATATTTTGAGGTATAAATCGGTAATCATTGGAAGATTGATGAAGTTTTATTATGTACTTATGTATGGGAACTGAGGTCCTTCTGTGCTTTAAAATGGTTTTTTGGCCTTCTTTTATATATCGTACACCTAGGAGATTCTGGTGGAATTCTGTATGCCCATAGAGTGCAACGTAGCTTTGACGCTGCCTGTGAGTTATTTCCCGTGTGCATTCAGTTTTTCTGAATGTGAGTTATTTTTGTAATGCTGCTCCACCTGCATGTAATATGATCGCTGTTTTAAATGGACTATTTGGTATGTCCATTGCTGAAGGGCAATGTGCTTTGCCAAATACTATAGGACTTCATATTGTTATATTCTTTGATGATCAAGCAGCCTGGTAGGTACAACACTCTTTTCATGGTATCGTTACACCTGCACCTTTCTAGAGCAGTACTTATCTTGCACTTATCACTATCAGTATTGCAAAGTTTCATTACTGTTGTTGTTTCCTTAGGAGCTTAAGCATTTCTTATTTTGGACTTTGAGGGGCTTCATAGGATCCATAATGGTCCTTTTCAAAACAATACCTCTGTTGCAAACCATTTTATATTTTGTGTAATTGAAAACTAATCATTTTAACATTTGATGGAATAATATATTGCTGAATGACTTTTCAAAGGCTCATTGCTGGTCTTTTCCATTGATCTTTCTAGGGAAGGTGTACACGAGCAAAAAACTTGTTTCACTAGATACTTTGTGATATGGCTGGATGTCTTATCTATACCATGTTTTGGTTTTCTTCCAGTGCAAATTTTGTACAAGAGAAGGATCAATTGTGATGGTTCCTGGGCAGGGAACACCGCTGACTTCTGAGCTGAGCCAGAAAGGAGAGAAGGCTTGTCTGATGGTCTTTGAATGCAGAGGATGTGAACCTATTGAGTTTGATTTTGGTAATGGCTGGAAGGTTGAATCTGTAAGTATATATTGATCTTCCACCACATCCACATGTAATAACAGCCTGTGTAGTTATACTGTTGTTTTCAGTGTTCCTTTGGCGCTAGACTTCTGTTTGCAGACAGCAAGTATACTGAATTAATGTAGTAGGTTTATCGTAACTATTATTAATCTTGTCTAGACAATTCATATGCTACAATTGAGCTGTATGTTGCATTTTGTCAGATGCGAGCTTGACTAGTTGGTTTAACTGTTATGTACTTGTTGCTTAGGGATGTGGAAGTGGGATAATCAAATCCGGATTTATTAAGAAGGGAAAAGGAGTTGGAGTCTAGAATGAAAGCCAACCACCTATCCCACTTGTCCCACTTCTACATCCCTATTGTTGCTGAATTTAAGTTGCTTCTACATATTTTGTTTCTTTTTGTATCTGTTTCTTATAAATCTGTATCATATGTTTCCTGAGTAAAAAAATAATTGATAGTACACTTCTGCTTGTGTTGCATATGAAAGCACAGGTATTCCTTGTCGTCTATTCGTTGCCAGCCTTTTTCCACAAACGGAAACCAACGAGCCTTTTTTTTTCCTTGAACAAATCCATAATTTCTCAATGTTCTTCTGGCCCATTTCAAAATGTGTGTTTCTTCATACCACATAGCATATAAGAAAGAGTAACTATGTCCTTCAGTGCTCTAAACCCACGGGAAAGGCACAACATCTGATCAAACTCGGAACCTGATTTGCAGATACTAAGAACCACTACCTTGTGTACTGTGGATATGTGAATTTTAGTTTACAAAGGAACATTGCTTGATAGCCTTCATAGCTATATTTGACAATATATATGTGCCTTGCCCTTCCAGCGTGTTTGTTATGGTTTATCGGTGTTCTAACAATTGACATCTTCTTTAAGGTACATGGGACCCCATTTGACATTGATCTTTCTGAAGGAGAGTTTGATGAGTATGACGATAAGGGAGAGTGCCCCGTCTCTCTATCCAAGCTGCAGTCAACATTCAAAGTGGTAAATAAACACTCATTTCCTAAATTTGCCGAGTTGGTGGAATTCTCAGTTAAGTTAACACCATACTGGGAAGTGTATCAATCAATTATTGACATATTTGTACACGGTGGATTTACAGGTGAAGAAACAGGGATTTCATGGGAAGACCAGATATGTCTAGATCCAGTATCTCTTGAGCTCTTCATACATGGGAGTCAGAGATGTATAAAGCGTATCTACATAAACACAACTCGCTTTTGATCTCGTAGTTGAACTAAGTTGTCTCCTGTGCCTGACACCTTTCTGTCGATTCTGTGGGTCTCCTGTGAATTTGGTTAAGCTTGCACCTGTTAGGAACCATCGAATATTCTGCCTATCAATGCTATTTAAACATGGATCTCCTACGGCTCTATCATATCGATCATAAAATGTGTGCCTGAAGTTCTCTCGTCTTACCCTTTTTGTATATTTATGTGAAGCTCTTGTTCTCATGCATCTAAACGACGGGAGGATAAGATGTGCAGTCTTCAAATCATCTCACTCGCTCTAAATCTTCTAGTCCTAGCATAGTTAGCCATGAAGTGGCTGCTAGTATTTTGATTTCTACTAATGTAAGTAATACAAGTTTGGTGAACCTTAAGTAATATTTTAATCTCCTCTACGATAGTCATATAAACTGTCATATAAACTGACCTATCCAGCTGATCATTCTCAATCATCTTCGGACAATCTACCTCGATCAGAAGCAGCTGATTGCACCAGTGCAGTGCCAGGCCCCTCTTAATGCACATAATTCAGACTAGATGGATAGACGTGCTTCGCCGTGCTGTGTTTTAGCCTTTCGTGGTTGTCACGGGTGGCCTGGGTACGGTTAGTTTCAGTCCAGTCTTCGTATGGTTTAGGTTTTTTCGATCCTTTTAGAATACTCAAACACTCCTTCGATTCCCCTGCCGAGCTTGGGCCGAATTACTGGGGGTGGGGTGGGGGGACAAATGAGTTGCAGAGCCAATATTGGGGGTGGGGGGGGCGCAAATAGGTTAAATACTACCATTTTTAGGGGGAAATTGGCCAAATACTATTGGATTTTAACCAAAATTTTCATGGGTTGGGGGGCGATGGCCGCCCTGAACTACACATAGCTCTGCCTGTGCACACAACCTTTTATTAAATACTAGGAGAATAGTCCGTGCGTTGCACCGGAGAAAAAAATGATACTTTATATAAGGCAAGTAATTTTATTAAATATTTTTTAAATCCTTAAGAATTTCACTACTCGAAATCAGTTTTTATTAAGGATGAAGGGATTTTCTCATGTAAATTCACTTGAGTTTCTTTAAAAAATCATAGTAAACCTCCTACTGGGTTTCTTCTGCCAAGATCGTGCTTGTCAGGTTCAGGACTGCACTAGATCGCAGTCATCCTCAATCTGCTCGCAATGTAGCAAATCTGATTCAAAATCTTCATGTAATCGATTGGACAAGTCTTGTCTTTGCCAGTAAAAAATATATTTTTCAATAATTGGACACTGGAATGGGAAGGAAAAAAACACTTACCAGCAATTGTTAACTTGTACCAAGAATCAATGTAAGTTATCAATATGATTTGATGCTATTACCCGAACATTGTTCCCTCGCTACCCAAAATCAAGGCACCCCCACCGTATATTCAGTGCGATTTTGTGATCCACACTATCTGTTAAAATCAAGGATTTTGAGCCTCTTGTAGATATACTTCTTCACGAGTAGACCACCTCCAGCTTGCGTCCCATGTATGAAATTTAGAAGTATGCCTACGATTAACAACGAAGAAATATATTAATACCGAGTGACCATGATGATATCCACCAGGCTGGAGTTACGTCTCCGTTTCGGAAAAAAAATATAGTCGAGCACGATCTTGCGACTGTTTCCTCCCCTGATGTTCCTGTAACGATCCATCGGGGGCCAAGTTAAGATCTCGAGCACCACACATAGGCCAAGTTAAGATCTCGAGCACCACACAGGCTATGTGTGAAACACAACGGTTTCTACGGAGTACGGAACTATCGACACACGCTTCTCCGGCGACGAGGACATTTTGCTTCTAGACGATTTCACATTCCCTTTATGCACGAGTCCCCAACTACTCAAGTCTATCATCATATCTCTCCCTCCCATTCCCGCGACGAGGACATTTTTGCTTGGTGGTTGTAGCTGGTAGATATGTAATATCTGGTATGATCCGGTATGGTGTAGTACACCAACTGGACTCATACTGAACCCTTGTACGCCACGTGAGAGGCTATTTCTCACCCTTATAACACGTAGCCGGTGCCTCTAACGAGGTACACCGTTCCACTCTAAAATTCAACATGGTATCATGATCCCTTCTTCTTCCCTTCTAGCCACCGCCGCCGCCGGTCTTCTCCGTGGTGCCGCCGTCGCCAGGATCCTCTTTCCCTCCGTTCAACGGGACCACGACAAGGATCTCAACCGGGAGCACCTATTCCCTGCCTCGGTTCTCCCAAAATACAACCTACAAACCCTAGATCAAACCTTCCTTCTCCACCTAAAACCCTAGATCAAACCCTCGCCACAAAGCCTCGTCAATTCCTTTTTTTAGGACCCTGCATGATCAATGGCGACCTCCTCATCGTCGCCCGCGTCGGCATCCATTGGCTCCCCTCCTGTGATGAAGCTGACCCGGGAGAATTTTCTCTCTTGGCAAACCCAAGTTTTACCTACCCTACGTGGCGCTAAGGTCATGGGACTCCTAGAGGGATCCGACCGTGCTCCTGCTGAGCAGCTTGACGCTGAAGATGAGAACCACAAAAAAGTGACAATTCCAAACCCGGAGTATGATGCCTGGATCACCAAGGATCAGCAGGTGGTAAATTTTTTGGTGAATTCTCTCTCCGAGGATGTGCTTCCCCATGTCTATGGCCTTCATCATGCTATGGATGTGTGGCGCGCCCTGCATGCCATGTACTCTACTCAGTCCAAGTCCCGGGTATCCACTCTCCGTGGTGCTCTCACCAATACCAAGAAGCTCGACATGACTACCCAGCAATACATCACGAAGATGAAAGGATTTGCGTCGGAGCTTGCTGCTGCCGGGAAGAGTGTTGATGATGATGAGTTGAAATATTATATTCTGAATGGACTTGATGGCTCCTTCAATTCCCTGGTTGCTGCTGTCAATGCAGTTCCTACAACCTCCCCCAATGATATGTGTTCCCAATTACTGTCTTGTGAAAACAGGGACGCCATGCTCTTGTCAACTGGACAAACACCCGGAGGCTTTACTTCTTCTATTAATGTTGTTGCTCGCCATCCACCTATGAACTATGGGGCTGCTTATCCCCCACGCCCACAACCACCATCACCACAACCCTATATCCCTCCCACGCCACCACAACCCTACATCCCCCATCCGTCTCCTTACCCATATCCACCGTCGTAGCCCTACACGTATCCTTCCTATACCCCACAACCCTATTATATGCCGCCATACTCTCCAACACCCTACATGCCACCGCAGCAGTGCATGCCTCCACCTCCACCGCAGTGTCCACCACAACCTTCAGTCCCAAACCGTGCTCTACCTCGTCCTGATCAGCCACGCCGGCCCAAAGGGGGGCGTGCTCCAAAACGTGATCGTGGTCGAGTGGCTACTCCATGGGAAGATGGTGTAATATGCCAGATATGCAAAAAGGAAGGACACCCTGCTAGTGACTGTTGGTGGTGCTATGGTGACGATGATGACGAGGAGGACACACCACTTGAATCCAAGGGCGCATATGGAGTTGACAGCAACTGGATCATGGACACTGGAGCTACAAACCACACAACATGGCAGCTAAACAAGCTTCAAGTTCATGAAGCATATCAAGGGCGTGATCAAGTTCACCATGCTAGTGGACAAGGTATGGAAATTGCTAATATTGGTCATTCAGTTTTGCAGACCCGACATTGTTCTTTAAAACTTAGTAACATCCTCCATGTTCCTTCATCATCCATGAACTTACTTTCTGCACATAAAATTGCCCTAGACAATAATGCCTTCATTGAAATTCACCCATTCTTTTCCTTGATTAAGGATCAGGCCACACAACACATCATGTTTAGAGGTTCTTGTCATGGTGGCCTCTATCCTCTAATTCCTGTTTCAACGGGGCCATCGTCCAAGCATGCTCTTGTCACCGTCAAGCTTTCATCGTCTAGGGCATCCTTTCTTCCTTTATTGTTCAGCAAGTTCTTAGAAAGAATAATTTGTTATACACTCCTGAAATAAATTCTTACATGTGTGACTGATACATTGCAAATGTATCTATAATTTTGGATGTTCCATGCTTGGTTTTATCCACTTTCTTGTGTTTTATCCACACTTTGGAGTACTTTTTATATGATTTCTTGGACTAACCTATTAACAAGAGCCACAGTGCCAGCTGCCTATTTTCTGCTATTTTTGGTTCCAGGAAAGTCAGAAAATGAATATTCTCGGAATTGGACGGGACAAAAGCCAAAGTGCCTATTTTTCCGGAAGTCATCAGATGCCAGAGTACGAGACGGAGAGGGGCCAGGGGGCCACCACACCACCTGGCCACGTGGCCCAGCCTGGCCCGCGCCAGGGGGTGGTTTGGCCGCCTCCGGCACCCCCTCGGCCTCCCCTTCCGCCTATAAGATGCCCTCGGGACGAAAACCCTAAGTACCCGATCAAAAATCCACGAAAGAGTCTGTAGCTACCGTCATCTCCATCCCTAGATCGGGAGGGATCTGAAGCTCTTCCCGGCACCCTACCGGAGAGGGGAATTCACCCTGGAGGCCTTCTTCATCACCATGCAAGCCTCCGGTGTGATGCGTGATTAGTTCATCCTTGGACTACGGATCCATGTAGTAGCTAGATGGCTGGTTCTCCTCCTTTGTGCTTTCATGTTTAGATCTTGTGAGCTCCGTTCATGATCAAGATCATCTATTTGTAATTCTGCATGTTGTGTTTGCGGGGATCCGATGGATATTGAGATGCTATTTTAGATTGATTATTGATTCTATCATGTCTTTGTTATTTGTGATCTTGCATGCTTTCCGTTGTTAGTAGCTATCTTGGCCAAGTAGATGCTAGCAACTCCAAGAGTTAGTATTTATGCTCGATAGTGGGTTCATGCCTCTGGTAATCTGGGGAAGTGATAGAAATCTCTAAGGTACTAGATGTGTTGTTGCTACTAGAGAGAAAACAACAGTCCTTTGTTCATAGAACAATCCTATTATTTACTTTACACGCAGTTCGTAAAGCAATAATCTGTTGATTGCAACTTAATACTGGAGGGGGTTCGGATGATAACCTGAAGGTAGATTATTAGTCATAGATACAGTTGGATGGCGGTCTATATATAATGTTGTAATGCCCAATCGAATCTCAAAGGAGTCAAGATGATTAGTATATGCATGTATTGCTTTCTCGATGTTTGTCAATTGCCCCGCTGTAATTTGTTCACCCAGCATGTTATCTATCTTAAGGAGAGCCACCTCTAGTGAACTATGGATCACAGTCCTTTTTTTTACATACAATCTACAAACTGTTTACTGTTTTGTGTTTACTTTCCACAAACTATTACTTCCTTCCATTCGATACGTTTAATCCTTTGTTTTCAGCAAAACACGGTGAGATTGACAACCTCATCGCAAGTTGGGGACATAGTTCTGTGGTTGTGTTGTGCAGGTCTCCATGTTGCTACTAGCACCGGTAGTGCGCCCTGCCAAGGCTCAGCTAGCAACACCTTTGGGGTGTTTCCTTGCTCCTACTGGATTGATAACCTTGGTTTTATAACTGAGGGGAAACTTGCTGCTGTGCTCATCATACCTTCCTCTTGGGGTTCCCAACGAGCTCTACATCAACACGAGCCATCAAGCATTTTTCTGGCGCCGTTGCCGGGGAGTCAAGGACATCTTCACAAGGGGAGTCCCTCATAACCAATCTCTTTACTTTGTTATTTTTGTTTTGCTTAGTTTCTTTTTGCTTTGTTTGCTTGTTTCTTTATCAAAAATACACAAAAATTAGTTTTACTAGTTTGCTTTGTTATTTGAAAAACACAAAAAAATTAGTTCCTTTCTTAAGTTGCCACTATGTCTAGCCTTGCTCCAATCACTATGTCAGCCGAGGAAATGATTTTAACTTTTAAACATGGAATTGAGGAAAGTTTTAAAGAATTTTGGTCTAGAATCTCTGATCTACATGAAAAAACTGAGCCTAAAATGACTCAAAGCTTGTTCCTTAGCAGTTTTTATCTTGGAATTGCTCTTTGCTATAGATATGCTTTAGATGCTGTTGTGGGACGAGATTTCCTCCAATGTAATGAGGATGATGCTATTAATGCCATACAGAAATTGATCCTTACTTACAAATTGCCTAGCCAAACTGATATTTCTTTCGCCAAAATATTTGCTAGATTGAACACTCTTGAGACTAGCACTACTAGCTTAAAAGGATTGCTATAATACGCTTAGGGAGCATCACAATTATGTTCCAATAAATTCTGAACCATCAAAGTGGCTCCCTACAGTAAAAATTGAGATAAACACTAAAACTTTTCAAGCTCGCTGTGATATCATGTCTGAATTTTGTCTTATGCCCAAAGATATTTATGAATCTTTGAATACTTGAGGGCTTACTGAATGAGGAAAAGAAATATCTCTTGCTAATAATGCTACCATTTTACCTATTGGAATAGCTAAAGGACTGTTTACAAAGATCCTTGGGAAAATGATTTCTACTGATTATCTTGTCATTGAATGTGCAGGAAAAGGACAAATTACACTTGGAAGGTCCTTATTAGAACTCCTTGGAGCAATAATAGATGTGGGAAAGGGGACCATGCACCTTTCTTCTCCACCAAACAATCACATTTCCCCCAAGGTTAAGAATAAAAGTAAGAGAGGTAAGGGTAAGAAATTTGGTCTTAATGCTTCTTCATTTGAGAACACTTGATTCTTTTCTTGCTTCTTATGCCTAACTTAAAGGAGTTAAAGAAAAGTACTTCTTGGGATATAACCCAAAAGTTTTAGATGAGTCTTGGAAGTTATTACTTCAGTAATAACCACTCCTTATCCTTTTTATTTGATTTTTGTGCCAAGAGTAACCTCAAATGAGAGAGAAGTAATGATTGGGAAAGTTGCTGTCCCGAAACAGATTTCTGTGCTTCACCGTACGTGTAAAATCTCTGAACGTCTTTTTGAGGCGTGAATTTTTTTCTTCTGCCCCAGGTTGTTATCTAACTTTCGTTATATCAAAACTTTTTGATTTGAGCAACAGAAGGTCTTCGAAAAAATTCGTCTTTACCCGCTGGTCTATTTTGACAGATTTCTGCCATTTTCTGCATTTGCTTCTTGTTGGTTCCTTTTTGAGTTCTTTTGGGGAATTGAGATTTTTGAGGGAAGTGCTTCAGTAGCTTGGGTTTTAATGGAAGTTTATTTGGTGTTAGAACTGAACCTTAAGACTTATTTACCTTGAGTGCACTAATGTTGCTAATAAAGATTGTGTGAAGTTTTGTATGAAGGAAAAATTTCAGGTGTATGGAAGGAATGAGTAATGAGATGAAGGATGGACTAAAACTCAAGCTTGGGGATGCCACGCGTGTGACCCCAAGAAATATCCAAGAAGTACAAGCGTCAAACCTTGGGGATGCCCAAGGCATCTCCCTCTTCATCAATAAAAATCTCAGGTTTCTTCCAAACGCTTCATTTTTATTGTTTCATGTACAATTGTGTTGTTCTTGGAGCGTCTTCTTTTTCGTTTTCGTTTTGGTTTTCGTTTGCTTGGTTTGCTTAGTTTTCTGAATAAATTGGTTGGACCCCCTCTTTCATACGTTGGTTTGCAAATAGTTTGGTTTGGTTTGGAAAAGAGTAGGAAAGCTTATGCTTATGTGGTAAAAAGAGCTCGTTTTTGACTGTGGCCTATGCTCTATCATGCCATGCTTGATATTGTTTTGGATTTATGCTTAGTATTCTTTGCTGTAGCATGACTTGTTATAAACAATTGAGATTGCTTAATGTGCCTTGGATGAATCATGCGTTGTTTTAGCATATTAAAGCATAATATAGTGGTATTCTCCTTTGATGCTTTATTTGGGTTGACTTGGCGCATGCTCACACCATGTTATGACTATCCAAAGTCACCATAGCCTTTATGATCCTTTAGTTTTCAACTTGTAGTATCACTTTATGCTTTGATCAATGATGTTTTGTCGCTCTGCATGATTATGGCCATTATTGCTCTCTTAGTTTGTCACTCCCAGTCTTTTGCTAGCCTCCACAACCAAGTATGAGTTCCACTCATGCATCCAACTCCCTAAACCAAGTTATTCCAAAGAGTCCACCATACCTACCCATTAGCTTATGCTATTTCAAGTATATTCATGCTTTTGTTTACCTTCCGAATTAAACTTGTTATGATAAAACTAGTGATTAAAGCTTTCACGAACTTGATGGCACACTTTACTTTTCTTGCCCTTAATAAACTTGAACCATTGTGTCGTCTATGTTGTATATGCTTGCACTTATTTGTTGGGAATTAGCAGAACCATGCTTTCATGGGGAACGCTTTCAACATTGCACTTGGTACCTGTACCTAGTTGATATCATGCTCTTTTGTATATGGATGTCGTCGGTGTGAAATAAAAGGAGAGCTTGTAAGTCCATGGAGTTATGTATATGTGTTAGAGAAACGCCTGGGCCGCTGGTCTAATCCATGCTGACATGGTGGAAACCTGCAGCGTAACCATAATGAGCTGTCTAGATGCATTCTTCTTATAAAAAAGTGTCCTATTGAGAAAGAAAAAAAAGAGATTTTGAAAAGAGGAAAGAGAGAAAAAATCACCATATTCCCATGGTAAATAAGAAGATTGCTGAGATGCTCGTTGTCTGCTTGCCTTGTCATTTTGATATGGGGATTCTTTCGTATCATAAGGCAAGGGGTACCCTGTTGGCGGTTCTCTGTGATACACATGTACTTACGATGACAAGAACTTACCGGTAACTAAACTTGAGTAGCATGAGGAGCGGCCCTCGTATACAAGGGACATGATATTTCTAACTTATACTTCATCAAACATGTACACCATAGTTTGTTCACTTTAACCTTAATAACCTTAAAGATGCTTATGATAGGGGCAATGAGAGCTGAAAGCTATAAGTACCATAATTTTTGGAAGCTCTTTATGAGACTTGAATCCCTACTTCCTTTTACAAAGGCCTTTCTTCCACCATTATATTGAGTCTCCACCTTCTATCTTTATGCACCTACTTTGAGAGCATAGTGGCCATTCTTAGTTCTATGTGCATTGTACCAAGACTAGTTGATTGATGTATACCTTGATATTGCTTGTTTTAAACTATTTGTATCTAGTCACTCTTATAAACTTTGAAGGTGTCCTATGCATTTATGTTTGCTACTCTATGGGGGACAAGCTGAATGCTCCTGTGCTATGTTTTCTTTATGTGAAACAAACAAACGTCTTGCAAAGCATTGTTATTCATGAATCTTTTGTTTATGCCTTTTCATGTTGCATCATAGTTTCTTTGTCTTATTGCTAGAACTTTGTCTTTCATGTTATGATTGAAGTACTATGATCCCAGCTTTGAATGTTTTACAAATACTTTGATCAAGTCTTTGATGGTGCATGTCACCTCAAAAATTATTCTTTCTTTTTATCACTTACCTACTCGAGGACGAGCAGGAGTTAAGCTTGGGGATGTTGATACATTGCAAATGTATCTATAAGTTTTGATGTTCCATGCTTGGTTTTATCCACTTTATTGTGTTTTGTCCACACTTTGGAGTACTTTTCATATAATTTCTTGGACTAACCTATTAACAAGAGCCACAGTGCCAGCTGCCTATTTTCTGCTGTTTTTGGTTCCAGGAAAGTCAGAAAATGAATATTCTTGAAATTGGACGGTACAAAAGACAAATGCCTATTTTTCCGGAAGTCATCAGATGCCAGAGTACGAGACGGAGAGGGGCCAGGGGCCACCACACCACCTGGCCGCGCGGCCCAGCCTGGCCCACGCCAGGGGGTGGTCTGGCCGCCTCCGGCACCCCCTCGGCCTCCCCTTCCGCCTATAAGATGCCCTCGGGACGAAAACCCTAAGTACCCGATTAAAAATCCACGAAAGTGTCTATAGCCGCCATCATCTCCATCCCTAGATCGGGAGGGATCTGAAGCTCTTCCCGGCACCCTGACGGAGAGGGGAATTCACCCTGGAGGCCGTCTTCATCACCATGCAAGCCTCCGATGTGATGCGTGAGTAGTTCATCCTTGGACTACAGATCGATGTAGTAGCTAGATGTCTGGTTCTCCTCCTTTGTGCTTTCATGTTTAGATCTTGTGAGCTCCGTTCATGATCAAGATCATCTATTTGTAATTCTGCATGTTGTGTTTGCGGGGATCCGATGGATATTGAGATGCTATTTCAGATTGATTATTGATTCTATCATGTCTTTGTTATTTGTGATCTTGCATGCTTTCCGTTGTTAGTAGCTATCTTGGCCAAGTAGATGCTAGCAACTCCAAGAGTTAGTATTTATGCTCGATAGTGGGTTCATGCCTCTGGTAATCTGGGGAAGTGACAGAAATCTCTAAGGTACTAGATGTGCTGTTGCTACTATGGAGAAAACAACAATCCTTTGTTCATAGAACAATCGTATTGTTTACTTTATACGCAGTTCGTAAAGCAATAATCTGTTGCTTGCAACTTAATACTGGAGGGGGTTCGGATGATAACCTGAAGGTGGATTATTAGTCATAGATACAGTTGGATGGCGGTCTATGTACAATGTTGTAATGCCCAATCAAATCTCAAAGGAGTCAAGATGATTAGTACATGCATGTATTGCTTTCTCGATGTTTGTCAATTGCCCCGCTGTAATTTGTTCACCCAGCATGTTATCTATCTTAAGGAGAGCCACCTCTAGTGAACTATGGATCCCAGTCCTTTTTCTTTACATACAATCTACAAACTTTTTACTGTTTTGTGTTTACTTTCCACAAACTATTACTTCCTTCCATTTGATACGTTTAATCCTTTGTTTTCAGCAAAACACGGTGAGATTAATAACCTCATCGCAAGTTGGGGATAGAGTTCTGTGGTTGTGTTGTGCAGGTCTCCATGTTGCTACTAGCACCGGTAGTGCGCCCTGCCAAGGCTCAGCTAGCAACACCTTTGGGGTGTTTCCTTGCTCCTACTGGATTGATAACCATGGTTTCATAACTGAGGGAAACTTGCTGCTGTGCTCATCATACCTTCCTCTTGGGGTTCCCAACGAGCTCTACATCAACACGAGCCATAAGTGACCCATGCCAGTAGGCTAAGAGTCATCAACTACCATATCCTGTCTCCACTAGTGTTTCCATAGTTCCTTTGGAACAAATATTTTCTGATGTATGGCGACTAGCTCCTCTCTCTGTAGGAAAGCATACATATTATGGAAGCTTTATTGATGATTTTAGCAAGTACACTTGGATATATTTGTTTAAGAAATGTTCAGATGTGCATCAAGTGTTTCTTGATTTCCATCAATATGTTGAACACGAGTTTGGCAAAAAGATTCTCACCATGCAAACAAATTGGGGTGGTGAGTATGAAAAACTAAATGGGTTTTTTCAGAGAGTAGGCATTGTCCATCATGTTTCATGTCCTCATGCTCATTAACAAAATGGTTCTGCTGAACGCAAACATCGTCATATAGTTGAAGTTGGTCTTGCATTACTTGCCAATGCTTAATATTGGGATGATGCCTTCATCACAGCCACCTTCCTTATAAATTTGTTACCCACATAGGTTCTTAATCTTGCAACTCCTATGGAAAAACTGTTTCAAATCAAACTTGATTATGCACCCCTTCCTATCTTTAGTTGTGCATGTTGGCCAAACCTTCGTCCATACAATAAACACAAACTCTCATTTTGTTCCAGACGTTGTGTTTTCCTTGGCTATAGTTTTCGTCACAAAGGAGTCAAATGTCTTGATGTAACCACTGGTCGGGTGTATATTTCTCGCGATGTTGTCTTTGATGAAAACATATTCCCTTTTGTTGAACTTCATCCCAATGCTAGTCGTCGACTCGATGAAGAAATTCTTATTCTCTCACCAAATGACCCTTCATCGGTGTCCACTAAAAGGGGTGTGCATACTAATGAACATTGTCGTTGGATTGAGGACAAGTACGCCATGAGGGGGTCCTCGAGGCGTGCGAAAGAGAGGGGTGTGAGACGTACGGTATTCTGGGACGGTGAACACACAAGTTTACCCAGGTTCGAATCCGCCGGCTTTGGCCGGATCCTACTCCTGCTAGCAATCCAGTAATACGGCAGAGCCAGAATATGGGTTACAAGGGTATCGCCTGTGCGAGTTGAGATTGTAGACTATTGAGGTGTGCCCTAAAGGCTCTCCCTAGGACGGCTTATATAGATATCCGGCCTAGGGTTTACATGAGAGATCTATCTGGCTGCGACTAAGAGTTGGTTACAGAGTACATCTTGAACTACAAGTAACATTATGGGCCTAAATCGGTAAGTCTTCTGGGCCTTCCCGTAGCCGGATTGGACTCCGTCTTTCTGCCTGACTGGGCCGCCCATGAAGCAAAGCTCTAACCAGAAGTGGGCCACCCTGGTCAGTGAGGAACTGTGAGGATACCCAGAAATTATATCCCCAACAGCAGCCCCCGGAGGCCTCCAAGTTCCAAAGTCGGATTTACCATTGTCTAGCTTGAGCTTTGGCTTGCAGAATCTTGAAGGATTCCTGAAACTTCACAACAAAAAATACGATCCGGGTCTTAAAAATAAGTCGGACCTATCAACAGGTTACTCGGATTTTCCAGCTTGATTTCAAACTAAGCCGGAACTTGGTTTCTAACGCGACCTGACACAAGTCATGGTCAGGTCACGTCATCTGACAGGCATGCCGTCAGCACGACCGTTGGTGGGTCCGCGGTTCGTGGAACCGAGGCGCTGTTTCAATGCGTGCGTGGAGATCGAGGTGACACAATCATCACGTGGGTCCTTCCCAGTTCCTTCCACGACGCATGGCGGTTACACCATAGCATTTGCACAAATCTTGGCGTAGTTAGGTGGATATAAGGGGTTAGGATTTTCTCTTTCTCCTTCCACCAGTCCTTTGCCTTTTCCTCTCCTTCCCATCTTCCTGCGCGCACAGAGCTCCCCGTTCCTCTTCCACAGAACTTCCAGCGCCGCCCCTTTTAGGTCATCTTCTTGCCGGAGAAATGGCTTCATCTTCTTCCTCCGGCTTGGCGGCAGCGGCAACAGTGGAAGCGGTGGCGGAAAAATAGAGCTTCCGTGGGATCTGGATCCCCCGCGCTCTCAACGAGGAGGGCCTCAAGAACATGGATAAGGAGGGGCTTCTCGCCGCCGGCAACTGACGGAGCGGCTTCGAGGAAACCGTCCCCAATCCACGCGACGGCGAACAGGTCCACTTCGGCACCAACCTCGATAGAGGTTTGTCATTTCCTCCCTCGGAGTTCTTCTCCGAGGTGATTGATCATTACAGAGTTCAACTCCATAACCTTCCTCCCAACTCCATCTTAGAGATGAGCGCATATGCTTCGTTGTGTGAGGGCTTTCTCGGCATTAGGCCAAGTTTGACTCTTTTCCGGTACTACTTCCATGTCCGGAGAAACTCCATTACTGCCGATGTTCCTTACATCATCGGCACTATTAGTTTTTCGGTTAGACGCGAGCGCGCATATCCTAAAATTCTAGCCAGTGACTCGGTCAAACAATGGCCAGCCACATTTTTCTATCATAAGGATATTCCGGCTCCCGACAAAGCCACTGCTTTGCCGGATTTTGTTGACGAAGCTGCCACGACCCAACCTTCTTGGGACGAGGCTGCTCTGGCTCTTTCCGACGATCCGATCCTCGCTAAGAGGCGGGTCGAATATTTGATCAAACACAAGGGTCTGAAGGGATCCGACTTGGTCCAATGCTGGGTCTCACGTTGGATCCAGCCTCTTCAGTACCACGGGGATCGACTGATGCATTCCATCACATCATCCAAAAAGGATTCCCTCCGCATCAGCCCCAAAGCCTACACCACACAAGGCTATATTAGCCAGGTCAAGTGGCTGATCAAGGAGCGGATCGAGAGGAGAATCCCGGAGGTTTCTCTGGATATGCACATGGCGGAAAACCCCGTGGTGCCGGTAAGTTTCTACAGTACACCTTTTATGTGTTTCAATCTTTGAGTTACATTGCAATGCTGATATGTTTTCTTATTTTCAACTTGCTGACCTCCTCGAGTCGGAACTTGCTCCACTCGAAGGATATCCTCCTGAGTTCTCTCAGGAGATAGAGGTGGTCCCATTACCGGACCTTGTGCTCAAGAAGCGCAAAGCTCCGACAGTGGCTGTTGGCACAAAGGAGGTGCCTGCTGTGAAGAGGTAACTTTCAATCACAATTTCTGCCTTTGTACTTTACTCGAATTTCTTTCTGAGATGTAATGTTTCTGACTCTATTACCTTCTCAGAGCAAAGCCGCTCGTCAAGGGCAAAGGGAAAGGGATTCCTTCGAAGCCGCTGCGACAGACGAAGCTTATCATAGCTTCTCCTGCCGTGGCTCCTCCGACTCCTACCCCTCAACCTTCCACAACACCGGTGATCTCCTCGGTCGCCGCAGAAGATCCGGCTCCTTCATCGGAGCCTGCGAACCTTGATTCGCGAACTGACGTCACCATGGGTGAGTCAGATTTAGATAAGGGTGAACCCTCTTTGGGTAATGATCCTCGGCAGAAACCTTCGCCGAAAACCTTCTCAGCAATCCGGGACTTGCCAAGCTTGGCCTATCCTGGAAATCTGCAGAAGAGATCCAACGACTAGCCAGGCAATGCCTGGAGAAAAGAAATTTATCTGCCGAAGAAGAAGCGCAAGAAGCAGAGGACATCAAGTTCTCTGACCTTCTCGACCAAGTGCGCCTTCGCGACGAGAGGATTAGGACTAGAGAGCTTCCAACAGCCCCAATGATTCCTCTGACTCTCGCCGAAAAGGTGGCTGCTGAAGTGAACACGGGTTTGGATAAACTCACCCGTGAACAACATGTATGTCAGAATTCCAACTCCTGTTTTTTCCACTATTTTATATCATATCCTCTAGCCCCCAAGCATGAAGTAGGATATATAATCCAGGTTTATGCTTCATTAGGATGCCATAGAACGAACTAGTGTAGCCCCCAAGGCTCGTGCTGATATTAGCAAAAATATTAGCCCAAGTCTTAAGTAGCTTTCTGACTTTGAGTATTTTGACTTATAGAAAGTATGTTCCTATATCCAGGATTTGTTGAAGAATGTCTATGATAAGAGGACATAGATCAAAGCTCTCTGGCTTAAAAATGTTGAGCTAAAATTAGCCAAGGATGAAGCCGAAGGTAAACTTTCCGAGACTCAAACCTTGCCTTTATATTTCAATGTCGAATTTTTCTGAACTGTTGTTCTTTTTGGCTTACAGCGCTGGTGAAACAATCCTACGCCCTGATTGAAGAGGCCGAGAACCTCCTTGGTGGTGGAGAACAAGGAGCTTCACCAAGAGCTGGATAAGCTCAAGGTGGATCACGAAAAGAGCATAGCTCAAGTCCTTGAATCCTCCTCCATGGCTACTGAAGAGCGTGATCGCAAGATCGCTGCTCAAGATAAAATAATCTCGGACCTCAAGAATGAGCTAATAAGAGAGAGGGATCTTTCCCAGGCGCTTCAGGATGAACTCCAAAGTCTTCGGGAGGAGAAGACCAAAATTGACGATGTCATTTTCGATACGTTCCATCTGTCTGACTTATCTTTTCTTCGACTTTCTTCAATGTCGGATATTTCTTAACTTGTTTTGTATATAGGTCCTCTAAACTTGACGGACTCCACCTCTGCTGAGCCCCGCACCCACCGACTTACCCAAGTCGGCGACCTGCTTCATGACTTCCGCCAATCCCTTGAGGATATTGGCGAAGCTCTCAAGATTCTGGACATGCACCGCATGTCGGATTTTCAGGTGCGGGACAAGGCAAAGGAGATGCCGCAGCTCGTCCAGGATTGGAACATGTCCTACGCACGAAGCGCAACGCAGAATGCTCTCACCATGGTCATGAGCCACCATGGAAGCATGGAGATATGGCAAGTGACCAGAGGGTACTCTACAGTTGATGAAGATGGCCATGAGTAGGATATCAAGGCTATTATGGACTCCTATGCCGGATATGGGTGTCATGTAGCTGACTTGACCAGCTACGATACTCCATTCTTCAACCACGTGGACACTCCGCCTCCGCCTCCAGAAGAAATAGCAGAAATTTCTGACGATGAACGCACCACCTCGGATGTGGACATCTCGGAAAGATACCAAGGCGACGTATCCAGCGAGCCGGCAGCTCCTTCATCTCCTCCTACATCATAGATTGCCAGAAACATTTGTATTATCTGAAAAACATGATGCATCTGCAAATATGAAGTACTATAATTTAGCTAGTGCTAAGTTTTTGATCTATTCAGCACTTTTTGGCTTTGAATTTTTTTTTGTGTGCCTGAAATGTTTACATAAGCACTTGTACTTTTTCGTCTCTACTTATCGTTTATCTGGCTTTCCGCCTCGTCCCTTTCGTGAGCCGGCTAAACCTTCCGCCAGAAACTTTGCCGAGCAACGGAGCTCAATTGCTAAACCAGTTTAAACTCGGAAACAAAGCCGGCTTCCAGTACCAACAATTCACTACTCGGAAAATGCCCGCATCCAGCAATCAGACAAATAACCAAAGTAAAGACTAGAAATTTTAGAGTTATACCCGAAGGTAGCAATTTTAGAATTAGAAATCTAAACCAGAACGAACATGAGCATAAAGTACTTTCAAGCATTCTGGGATTTTCGACTATGACATGATCATTCAGAAATAAGATGGTTAAAAACTTCTCAGAAAAATCTTGAGGCAACCAAAACTTTTATTTCTCACAGAACATGTACATATATATGATTACAAAGAAGGATAAACTAAGAATAAAAGGGACGTAGCTGAGAAATATTCCAAGGTCTGGCTAACTCATCTGGATTTGTACTGCCTCCAGCTCTCTTTCTCTTCTTAGTAGCAGGTCTTTCTTTGACTGGCCTCATGTTAGTTAAGTAATATGAACCATTGTGTAATACTCAACTAACCAAAAAGGGCCCTTCCCAAACTGGGGAAAGTTTGTGCTTTCTTTGTTGCATAAGCCGGAGAACCAAATCACCTTTATTGAAAGATCTATTTCAGACTCCCTGGCTATGATACTTGCGTAACTTCTACTGATAGGCTGTAGATCTCATTTCAGCAACGACGCGAACTTCTTCGACTAAGTCGAGATCATTTTGTCGAGAAATCTCGGCATCCTCTTCAATATACGCGGCCACTCTAGGAGAAGTATGAATCAAATCACTAGGAAGAACTGCTTCTACGCCATAGACCAAGAAGAAAGGTGTGTATCCCGTTGACCTGTTTGGAGTTGTTCGTAAACTCCAAATTACAGAGGGTAATTCCTCTGCCCAAGCCCCCGCAGCACATCGTAGTGGTGCTTCGAGTCTCGGTTTTAGGCCTTGTAGGATTAAACCATTTGCTCTTTCGACTTGTCCGTTAGCTTGTGGATGTGTGACTGACGCAATGTCAAGCCGGATATTTTGCTCGTTGCAGAATTCAGCCAATTCTCTCATAGAGAAGTTACTCCCGTTGTCCGTGATAATGCTATGTGGATAACCATACCGGATTATAACATCCTCTACAAATCTTTTGGCTGTTGCTCCATCACAACTAGTGACAGGTTTAGCCTCAATCCATTTGGTGAACTTATCCACCATCACTAAGAGGTGAGTAAATCCACTTGGAGCTCGTTTAAATAGTCCTACCATGTCAAGCCCCCAGACCGCAAAGGGCCATGTTATAGGTATTGTTCACAGCTGATCAGCCGAAACATGAGCTTGCTTGGCGTACTTTTGGCAGCCTTTGCACGTCTTGACTAATCGTTCGGCATCTGCCTAAGCTGTAAGCCAGAAAAATCCGTGTCTAAACGCTTTTGCCACTAAAGATTTGGCTGCAGCGTGGTGACCACACTCGCCTTCGTGGATTTCTCTTAAGATTTCCACTCCTTCTTCCGGAGATACACAGCGCTAAAAGACCCCAGAAACACTCCGTTTATGGAGCTCACCTTTAACAATAGTATAGGCTTTTGCTCGTCCGATAATCTGCCGGCTCAGCACCTCGTCTTTGGGTAATTTGCCATCTACCAAATAATCGAGGTAGGGTTGAGTCCAGCTAGGAATTACAGCCAGAACTGCTATCAAAGGTGAGTCGGATTTGGTCGGATATTCCTCATCTACTCCCTTTATTGAGGGAACTTTGAGGTGCTCTAGAAAAGCGCCATCCAGGACCTCTTTTCGCGCAGAACCTATCCGAGATAGTGCTTCTGCTTCCTCATTTTCTGCTCGAGGGATGTGCTAAACTTCAAACCCTTCGAACGATTAAGATAGATCATCCACGACAGCTTTATATGCTACCATGTGTTTATTGGCATTACAAATATCCGACACTTGTTGAGCAACAAGATTCGAATCTCCGTAACACATCAAACGTCGGATGCCAATATCCTTAGCAATCCGATTCCATGCAGTAGTGCTGCATACTCGGCAATATTGTTTGTCGCTGTGAAGTGGATCCGCAACACATATAAAAGTTTGTCTCCTTGGGGTGATTTGAGTACCACGCCAACCCCGAGCCCCCTCGAGCCTTAGATCCATCGAAAAAGAGGGTCCAATATTCCGACTCAGGGAGGATCATGTTCTCCTTTGTCTCTGTCCAATCAGCGACAAAGTCAGCAAGGATCTGGGATTTGATTGCTGTCCGAGGTTTATACTCAATATCGAAAGCTGAAAGCTCTATGCCCCATTTGGCAACGCGTCCTATGGCATCACTATTGTTGATTATATCTCTCATGGGAGCTATGCTCACCACGGTAATTGGATGCTCCTGAAAGTAGTGTCGTAACTTACGAGATGCTAGAAAAACACAGTAAGCCAACTTTTGATAGTGCGGATACCGCTGTTTTGATTCCGCCAGGACCTTGCTGACAAAGTAAGTCAGACGGTGCACCAGGTGTTCCTGATTTTCCTCTGGTCTCTCCACTACCATGACAATACTAACGACCTTATTTGTCGCAGCAAGGTAGAGCAACATCGGTTCCTTAGGTTCCGGTGCTGCAAGGATAGGAGCAGATGAGAGTACTCTCTTCAGATCTTGTAGAGCAGCTTCAACTTCATCAGTCCAAACAAAAGCCTTGGTCTTTTTCAGGAGTTTGTATAATGGTGCGGCTCTTTCACCAAGCCGACTTACAAATCGACTGACCGTAGAAATGCAACCAGTTAATCTTTGTACGTCTTTCAGGCGAGTTGGCCTGGAAATATTGAGTATAGCCTTGATTTTGTCTCGGTTCACCTCTATGCTTCTCTGAGACACGATGAAACCTAACAATTTTCCGGCTGGTATTCCAAAGAAGCATTTCTTCGAGTTAAGCATGATGTTGTATTTTCGTAGATTGGCGAACGTCTCCTCCAAGTCGGAAATTAGTGTTTCCTTCTTTTTGGACATCACCGCGATATCATCCACGTATGCATGTACATTGCGTCCGAGTTGGTCATGGAGGCAACGCTGCATCGTGCGCTGGTACGTAGCGCCTGTGTTCTTTAGCCCAAAGGGCATCATAACAAAACAGAAGGTTCCAAAGGGGGTTATGAATGAAGTTTTGACTTTGTCAGATTCCTTCATCCAGATTTGGTGATAGCTGGAATATGCGTCGAGAAAACAGAGGAGTTCCGAGCCTGCCGTAGAATCGATAACTTAATCAATTCTAGGCAGAGCGAACGGATCTTTTGGACAAGCCTTGTTCAATGAAGTATAATCAACACACATCCTTAAATCAGTGGTGTCCTTTTTAGGGACCATTACAGGATTGGCCGACCACTCAGTGTGGATGACCTCTTCTATGAATCCGGCTAACTCGAGACGTGCTAGTTCCTTAGCTATTGCCTTACGCTTTTCGTCGCCAAACCATTGTAGGGATTGTTTGACGGGTTTAGCGTTCGGGTTTACATTTAGAGAGTGCTCGGCAAGTTCCCTAGGTACTCCGGTCATGTCAGATGGCTGCCATGCGAAGATATCTTGATTTGCTTGGAGGAACTTGACAAGCGCGCTTTCCTATGCGCTACTTAGGCCTACGCCTATCTGGGTCACCTTGGAGGGGTCATCATCCTTGAACGGTGCTTTCTTCGTCTCTTCCGATGCCTTGAACTCCGGATTTGGCTTTGTCACCTCCTTCTTCGTTGCAGGCATCTCAGATGGATCTATGCTTTTCTTGATCTCCTGGTACTCCTGGGCATGCAGCACGGCTTCGGCAAAGGCGGCATTTCCCTCCTCGCACTCTCGCGCTTTCTTCGGGTCTCCCCTGATAGTGATCACGCCGTTGGGACCTGGAATTTTCATCATATTGTAAATGTAACACGGACGAGCCATAAAAGCCCAGTAAGCCGGACGTTCGAATATAGTGTGGTATGCGCTCTTGTACGGGACCACTTCGAAGGAAAGTGCCTCCGTCCGATAATTCTTTGGAGTTCCAAAGGTAACATCCAAAGTAATCTCTCACAGGGAATTAGCTTGTCTTCCTGGGACAACTCCGTGAAAGATCATAGAGCTATGGTTCAACTGGGTTTCCGAGATCTTCATCCGGCGTAGTATTTTGACATCAAGAATATTGATGCTGCTACCACCGTTCATGAGGGTTTTGGAGAAACCATAACCGTCAATAAGTGGGTTGACGATTAAGGCATATTTTCCTCGCCTGTGTAACTTAGGCGGATGATTAGGGCGGTTAAATGTGATTGCCACTTCCGACCAGTCCAGATATTGAGGGACGGCCGGAACTGTTGTCTTGAGCTCATGGAGAACTGCTTTCTTGACCTTTGCTGGTTGAGATCCGAGGAAGGTGACATAAGTGTCTTTCTTGGTGGGAAAACTTTTCTTCCCTTCTGGCTTGGGATTTGAAGTATCAGCTTCCTCCATGTCGGAATCTTCTTTGGTCTCTTTGTCTTTTTTAGGATTTTTCTTTCCCTTCTTCCGCTTAGCTTTGTAGCCCGCGGTATCATCTCTCTTGATGTCGTCATTAAAACAACATTCAGCGTTGGTGTGGGACGAGCCCCCATTGGCGTCTAAGTGATGCACACATGGGTTATTGGCAATGTCGGCCCAAGAGTAGGTTTTGCCTGGTTGCTGTTCTCCTCTACCTTGGACCCTTGAGGTCCCACGGCCACGCCCGCGGCCTCCTCCGCGTCCTCCATGTCCTCCAGACCCGGAAACAGTAGTAACCACCGCTGTTTCCGTGTTGGGTTTTTCTTCCGAGGTATTTTTTCGCTTCTGAGCTTGTTGCTTTGTCTTTGCTGACTGAGGTACAGTGAGGACATTAAGTAATCCCTCTGCATCGTCGTCAGCATCTGCATACTTGCTCGCTGTTTCTATCATCTCTCCCAAATCAGTGACCTTGTCACACTTCAAGCGATGACATAGTAGACCAATTGGGAGTCCTGCGATGAAGGCTTCAATCACGGTTTGATCGTTTACTCCTTCACATGAGGTTTTGGTGTCGATCCATCGTCCGAGGTAATCCTGGCAAGTTTCTCCGGCTTTCTGGGTGCAATGCTGTAGGTCTCCGACCGAACAGGGCCTCCGATATGTGCCTTCGAAATTCTGAAAGAACGCACTTTGCATGTCATACCAGTTATGGATGGTGCTCTCCGGAAGTTCATTGAGCCATGATCGCGCCGTCTTCCACAGCATAAGCGGGAGATATCGAGTTGCGACCAGGCTGTTTCCGCCTTTGGCGATGCAGCAAGCTTGGAAAAAATCCTGTAGCCAAGTGTCCGGCCGAGCAATGCCGTCGTAGGCTTGGATATGCCTTGAGATAGCAAATCCTTCTGGGAATCTTGTAGCTCTGATGCGTGGTCCAAAGCACTTTGGGCCCACGTACATGTCATCGTTTTCATAGCGCCGCGCCTCTATGTTGGAATTGATCCTGTGCCTTGCGTCGATCAGGGATAGAGGTCGTCCCGAATGTCAGCTGTGGCTGCGGTGCCTTGGAGCCGGACTTTGGCTTTTGCCACCACCTCCTCCGCCATGTCGTCCTCCTTGTCCCCCCTGAGAGCCGTTGTGATGGCTGCTTGGTGGAGAGGGTGGGACAGCTGAATTGTTTTCGGCTGATCGCCGGCCTCCGTCTAGAGCGTCATTATTTCGGTTCCGGGGAGGATCTTGACTACGACGAGCCCCCTGCCGGCTTGTACCAGCATGGTTTCCGTCGTTCCTTCGTCCGTCGTTCCCACCATGGTGAGGCTCAGCCGGACGGCTTGCACGTCTAGGAGGTGGCATTTTTTGGCGATCCTCCTCCCGACGTTTCTCTTTATCTTCTTCCCTTCGATCGTTAGACTCTCGTCGGGGAGGGTTCTTCGGATTTAGTGCAGTAACGGCATCTTTCTCGGCCTCTGGAGCGACATTGCTCTAGTTACGCACAGTTCTGTGTTGATGTCATGACGATCCGGTTCGTGAATAATTGTCTTCCCGTCGTTCGAGGTTATGGTACTGCGCCCGAACGTAATGGGATCTTACGCCAGCCCATGCCGGATCTGTGCGACATTGGTCCGAATTCGAGACCAGTTTTTGGCTTCCGGACAGGGCGACCTTTTGCTGCTCTAGTCCCTTGTTGAGTAGTTTGATACCCAAATGAATCTCCTCCGGTACTGGATTAGCCGATAGAATTTCTCGGGCTGCCACGGTATTCTGTACTGGGGTTGGGTAAACCCAATCTCCATTGCTATCTTTCCGTGGCTTTCCCATCTCATCTCCAAAAAGGACGGCACGGACACGTGGGAATTGGTCGTCAGCTGGGTGACGCTTCCGTGTCTTCTGATGTAACCTAGACATGTAGTCCTTGTTTGACAAGCGTTTCTTCTCCACCTCGATGTCCTTGGCTTCATTGAGGAGTTGTTGACGACGCGCTTCTAGGGCCTGTGCCCTTTCGTCCAGCTCATCCGTAGTAAGTTCTGCGGCTGTAGGGATAGGCGTGGTTAATACGGCATCGATGAGTTTACGCGCACCTTCGGTGATCACGTGTCCATCCACTGATGCTTCTTTTTTCGGCTCTTCTGGGATAAGTGCTCCATCTGAGTCTTCCTCGTATTCCTTGGCAATCACCTCCTTTGACAGAGGGTCTTTTGCTGGGGTCTTGTTCTTCTTCTTTGCCTTCTTGGCAGCGCCGGTAGCAAAGACGGCTTTGGGTCCGTTTCCCGGAGTCAAGCTCTGATCGGTACTTTCGGACATCTGGACCTCGGGATTATTTCCGACGTCCATGTCATCCTGCACTTTGGGAGAGTGTTCCCCGGATCCTTCATCCATGGCTTCTCCTTCTTCTGCAGCTTTGGAGTTATACTCCTCTTCATATTCCACGGAGAACTTTCAGAAATCTATCGACATCATAGATTCATCCGAGGATGCGGGAATGTTGGCGTTTGATCCAATTGCCTCCAAGACAGAGTCGGTGTTTTCTCCAGCATCGGCAGAGCCGGATCTGGATCCCACGTATCCGACGAAGTGTGATGCGTGCTTCCTGAGGTACCTACGGCTTTCGCGATCAGCCATGTCAAAACTTTTGATGGTCTCGAGGATTGCATCTGCACTTTCATCTTGCAGTATCATACATCTCAGTGTGTACCTCAGGAAAGGCCTAGCTGTCCCGGCGTCATCAGAGCCGGAATCAGTGTCGTTGATATGTTCCTCCTGAATTTCGACTTTCATGGGTGGGTCGATCAAGGATCTGGCTTCTCCAGGGAGATCCACTCTAGATTTGACTTGGACCGCTAGTTCTTCTTCAGGCTCGGATTTCTCCACTATCTCCGCAATTGGTGCGGGCTGGGTGGGATTAGGGTTTTCTGAGATCCGGAACTCTGCCGCCTCCGCGGACAAAGGGGACCCATAAAATTCTTCTGCCTCTATCATCACCGCTGGGGTGGGTTGGGCAGGTTCAGCAAAACCGATGTAAACATCGATCTCGCCGAAAGACATGATTGTGTAGGCAGTCACAACCTCCTTTGCCGGAATCCAAGTCTCGTCGACGATGAGAGGGACGTCGCTGGCGTAGACGATGCGACCGACGGCGATAGTCTCACCGATTCCGATTCTTGCAGATTCCGCTCGGAACGCAGATCTGAAGCTCACTTGCCCCACGGTGGGCGCCAACTATCGTCGGATTGAGGACAAGTACGCCATGAGGGGGTCCTCGAGGCATGCGGAAGAGAGGGGTGTGAGACGTACGGTATTCCGGGACGATGAACACACAAGTTTACCCAGGTTCGAATCCGCCGGCTTTGGACGGATCCTACTCCTGCTAGCAATCCAGTAATACGGCAGAGCCGGAATATGGGTTATAAGGGTATCGCCTGTGCAAGTTGAGATTGTAGACTATTGAGGTGTGCCCTAAAGTCTCTCCCTAGGACGGCTTATATAGATATCCAGCCTAGGGCTTACAGGAGGGATCTATCCGACTATGACTAAGAGTTGGGTACAAAGTACATCTTGAACTACAAGTAACATTATGGGCCTAAGTCGGTAAGTCTTCTGGGCCTTCCCGTAGCCGGATTGGACTCCGTCTTTCTCCCTGACTGGGCCGCCCGTGAAGCAAAGCTCTAACCCGAAGTGGGCCACCCTGGTCAGTGAGGAACTGTGAGGATACCCGGAAAGTATATCCCCAACAAATATTACTTGCCAATTGTTCCTACTATTATTTCTCCACAGATTGTTGCCACGGAACCTGTCCTACAACCTGGTGCAATACTCACCCATATGCTGAAGAAAACAATGAAAATTTCAAATCAAATAATGAATCAGGCTAACAACAGGAGACAGAACAAAATCGCAGCGATCCCGACACTGATACTGCCTAGGAATCCTCCTCGGATCACTCCCCGTCAGGCTCTGAAGCGCACCGTACCAGGTCGTCCGCGTTGGAGGATGCGCACCCGTCCGCGCCTGCCATGTCGCAGCTGGACCCAGCGTCTCCCGCGTACTCCAGCATGTCGTCCAGCGTGTCATCTAGCCCGCACTAGTCCCATGACGCCATGTCGCCCCTGCGCACTGCATCGCCCGCGTTGGCCTCACTTCTGTCACCATCGCGGTCCCCTCTGCATTTAATGCCGTCATCCGACCAGCAAATAACACCCAATAGCTCAGATTCATCTGTTGATGCTGACCTGGATCAGCAGGCTCCAGGATCTTCTGTGTAGTCCACGTCTGCACCCCTTCCTACAATAGGTGTTCAAACTCGGTTGCAAAAAGGTATTCGCCAGCCGAAAATATATACTGATGGTACTGTTAGGTATGCATTGCTCACTTATACATGAGAACCAAAGAAACTTTCTGAACCTCTTACAAATGAGAACTGGAACATGCTATGCAAGATGAATATGAAGCTCTTCTTGCCAACAACACCTGGCATCTTGTGCCACCAAGCTCAAACAAGAACATTATTGATTGCAAGTGGGTCTATTGTATCAATAAAAATGCTGATGGTACAATTGACATGTATAAAGCACGTCTTGTTGCAAAAGGGTTCAAGCAACGGTATGGCATAGACTATGAAGATACTTTTAGTCCTATTATTAAGGCTGCTCCTATCAGAATTGTTTGTCTATATCAGTCTCCAAAAGATGGTCCTTGTGGCAACTAGATGTCAAGAATGCATTTTTACGTGGTGTTCTGGAAGAGGAGGTTTATATGAAACAACCACCAGGTTTTGAGTCTTTTGCTACTCCACACTACATTTGCAAACTTTACAAAGCATTATATGGTCTAAAACAGGCACCCCAAGCTTGGTATTCTCGTCTCAGTTCAAAACTACATACCCTTGGTTTTCTTCCGTCTAAGGCTGATACATGTTTGTTCCTCTACAACAAGTCAGGAGTTGTTATATTCTTACTGATTTATGTGGATGATATTATAGCTACAAGCTCTTATGAGTTGGCAATCTCAACACTTCTTCATCAATTGAGTTCTGCCTTTGCTCTTAAGGATATTGGAGACTTGCATTTTTCCTTAGGCCTTGAAGTTCATAAACATCCCAATGGTCTACTATTGACACGGGAAAAATATGCTACAAAATTATTGGCTCGTGTTGGCATGAGTGAGTGCACACCGTGTCCAACACCACTTTCGACTACTGCTTCCTTATCTTTGACTGATGGGACTCCTCTTGGCTCTGAGGACATTTCTCGTTACAGGAGTATTGTAGGTCCTCTTCAGTGACTAGACCTGATCTTTGTTTTTCTGTCAATAAGGTATGTCAGTTTCTTCATGCTCCAACAATTGCACATTGGACTGCTGTCAAGCAAATTTTGAGGTATATTCATGGCACCTGCAAGGTTGGTCTTACTTTTCAGAGGTCCTAGTCCACCTTTCTTAGTGCCTACTCAGATGTAGATTGGGCAGGGGATTTAGATGACAGGTGCTCCAGGAGGGTTTGCTATATTTTTTGGTCCTAATCTTATTTTTTGGAGTGCTAGAAAACAACCCACTGTGTCTCGTTCCAGTACTGAAGCTGAATATAAGGCTCTTGCAAATACCACTGCTAAATTAATATGGCTTGAAGCACTAGTTTGTGAACTTGGTGTTTCTCTCAAGGAGAAACCATGCTTATGGTGTGACAATCTTGGTGCAACATATCTGTATGCTAACCCAGTCTTTCATGCACGTACAAAACATATTGACATTGATTACTACTTTGTTCGGGAAAGGGGTTGCTAGCAAACAACTTGATGTCAGATTTATCTTAAGCAAGGATCCGATTGCAGATGGTTTTACAAAGATTTTGTGTTTCAAGAAATTAGCAGAGTTTAAGCGTAATCTAAACCTCTCCCAGGTTTAGATTAAGGGGGTGTTAGACATGTAATATCTGGTATGATCCGGTATGGTGTAGTACACCAACTGGACTCATACCAAACCCTTGTACGCCACGTGAGAGGCTATTTCTCACCCTTATAACACGTAGCCGGTGCCTCTAACGAGGTACACCGTTCCACTCTAATGCTAGCTAGCCGGATATACACAGCTTTGACCATTCTGCTAAGCCCAGTCGACCTTGGACTTCCGCCTGTTGCCTCTCATGGCGTTCTGATAACAACCCAGCAGGGGCGGCGTTAAGAGCTCGAGCATCCCACATGCTATATGTGTAAGGTAGAGGTATCTAGCAGGGAATGAACATGGTATGGCCTGGTGACTGCCGGAACTATCGATGCATGCTTCTCTTGAGACTTCCAGACGTTTCCCATTCCCATTACGAGTCCACAACTACTCAAGTCTATCATCGTATCTCTCCCGCCCACTCGAGCCCCCCCCCCCCCCCCCCCCCATCTCATTCTTGGTGGTTGTAGCTGCTAACTAGCCGGATAAGGCGACTAAAAATATAGCTGAGGGCTATGTGCACTTAAACTGATATGTATTTACCATGGTACTACGAGTAAAATCCCTGCCTTTATGTTGGATAGTAGTGGAACGAAGTAATTTGTTGCCACACTATTGTACTACCAGTACCTGGTGTGTGTGGTAGAGTTAGACTTATATCTATTCATTTGTAGCCTCCATCGATCATGTCCTATCAAACTCCCCAACCTCGCGTAATACATGTATTTATACTTATAGCCTAGTACATAAAATTAGGAGTAAATTCTACTTTTTACCATGTAGTTGTGCATTTGTGACACTAATTACCCCATTTAGTGGAACTAAAACCGAAATATCTCATTTAAGAGCCTTTGAACACATTTATATCCCAATTTAGTACTTTGCTTTTTTTGTTACATAGATTACTCCGGGGTGACACGGTAAAATATGTAAAGATTGGAGGGCATGATCGACAATCATGTCATACTGTTAGAGTATATTTCTATATTGTAGATTTCCCATATGTTAGGTGGCTTTCTGTATATTTGGCCTTTGGCCCTCTGGTAATACACGCATCTATTACCCTAACATGGTATCAGAGCCGTAAGGCTTTTTTCTCCCTCGCAGCCGCCGCCGCCGCTCGCCCCGGCATCCCGCCGCCGCGCCCGGCCGCCGCCGCCTCCGTCTCCGGCCGCCGCTGCCGCTCGCCCTGGCCGCTCGCCGCCGCGTCTGGTCACCGCCGCCGCCTCCGCCTCGGCCGCCGCCGCCGACTCCGCCTCCGCCGCCGCCGCCGACTCCGCCTCCGCCGCCGCCTCCTTCGGCCGCCCGTCCGCCGCCGCCTCCGCCTCGGCCGCCGCCGCCGACTCCGGCCGCCCATCCCCGGCCCATCCCCGGCTGCCGCTCGCCCCAGCTCTCCGCTGCCACGCCCAGCCGCCCAGTTTTCGTCCGATCTAGATCGGATCTGAGAAAAAAAAATCGACAGAGCTATGTCTTTCTCGTCGGGCTATGTTGCGATTCCTCGCTGCCCGGTGATTTTTGATGGCGCGAATTATCCTGATTTCGCTGCCTTCATGCGCGTCCATATGTGCGGTCTTTGCCTTTGGGGTGTGCTTTCCGGTGAGGTCTCCTGTCCATCGTGCCCCGTTGCGCCTACGCGCCTATTGCACCGACGCCCGTTGCCCTTGCCCCCGATGCCACTCAGGCGGTCAAGGATGCAGCCCAGAGTGCTGATGATACTGCTCGGGATGATTATGATCTGAAGGTCCAGGAGCATTCTACTGCTATTGCGACCTACCGGCTGGATCTGGCTGACTACACTCAGTGGATAGATGAGGATGCTCGTGCTGCTGCTGTTCTCACTTCCAGTGTTCTGCCTCAGTATGCTGCTGAGTTCATGGGTCTTCCCACTGCTGCTGCTCAGTGGGCTTTTCTCCGTCAGCGCTATCAGCCATCTAGAGATGCTCTTTATCTGTCTGTGGTTCATCAGGAGCATGATCTTAAGCAGGGTGATTCCACTATTGATGAGTTCTATACTCAGAGTGCTGCTATTTGGCGTCACATTGACTCTCTTCGTACAACTATGTGTAACACCTGTCCCTGCTGTCTGATTGTGCACGCGGATCTGGAGTTTCAGCGCGTCTTTGAGTTCTTGTCGCGGCTCCACAAGGAGTTTGAGCCACGTCGTGCCCAGCTGCTTGCCCGTCGTCATGTTCCGCTCTCTGAGGTACTGGCTGAGCTTCATGCTGAGGAGACTCGTCTTCGTGGTGCTGGTCTTCTTGAGGTTCCATCTGTTCTTGCTGCTCGTGGTCCCCCCGTGCCGCCGGCTTCGTCGCGGTCTCTAGCACCGCCGCTACTCTCTGCTCCGCCGGCCCAGCGTCAGAGTCAGCCTCAGCACTCTCGTGGTTCTCGTCCTCCCTGCGCCCACTGTGGCAAGCCTGGCCACGATATCTCTGGCTGCTGGATGAGGGATCCCCGCTTACGTCAGCAGTACCTTGCTCGTCGGGAGGCTGGCTCTTCAGGATCTTCTGCCGTTGCTTCTGGACCTTATGTTGGTGCACTGTCTGATCAGGATATTATCCGTGGTCTTCGTAGTCTGCTCGCTACTACAGGCTCTTCCTCGTCGGGTACTGATGGTTCTGTGCCTAGCTCTTCTGGCACAGCGCGACCATCACCTTCTACATAGTCAGGTACATCATCCCCGTGGTATCTGGATTCTGGAGCTTCTTTTCATATGACTTCTGCGTCTTCTATTCTTTCTGCTCTTCGCTCTCTTATTTCTCCTGTTCGTGTTATCACGGCTGATGGTACCTCTCTTCCTGTTTCTAGTCGAGGCACCCTCTCTACTTCCTCTTTCTCTATTCCTGATGTTTCTCATGTTCTCAGTCTTAAGATGAACCTTTTCTCTGCTAGTCAGCTTACTGATTCTGGTTGTCGTGTCATTCTTGATGCTGATTCTTGTGCTGTTCAGGATCTTCGTACACAGGCTCTAGTTGGAGCTGGCCCTCGTAGTCTTGAGTCTCCGGGGCTATGGGAGTTAGACTGGCTTCACGTTCCTTCCGCTGACACTTCTCTGCCAGTTCTCCTGCGGTTGCTGCTTCTGTCACCGGCTCGTTTCAGCAGTGGCATCATCGGCTGGGTCATCTTTGTGGCTCCCGTTTATCGTCATTAGTTCGTCGTGGTCTTCTAGGGTCTGTCTCAGGAGATGTGTCTTTACATTCGTGTCAGGGTTGTAGGTTAGGCAAATAGATTCAGCTTCCCTATCCTACTAGTGTGTCTGTATCTTAGCGACCTTTTGATTAAGTTCGTTCTGATGTTTGGGGTCCAGCTCCCTTTGCTTCAAAAGGGGTCCATCGATACTATATTTTGTTCATTGATGATTTTCACGGTACACCTGGTTGTTTTTTATGCGCTCTCGCAGTGAGGTGCTTGCTATTTATCAGCGCTTTGTGGCCATGGTTCGTACTCAGTATTCCACTCCTATTCATGTGTTTCGTGCTGATTCTACATGAGAGTATATCTCCCAGCACCTGCGTGGAATTCTTGCTGAGTAGGGCACCCTTGCTCAGTTCTCGTGTCCCGGCGCCCATGCTCAAAATGGTGTCGCCGAGCGTAAGCATCGTCATATTCTTGAGACTACCCATGCTATGATGATTGCTTCGTCTCTTCCGCCGCATTTCTGGGCTGAGGCTGTCGCTACGTCGACTTACCTCATTAACATCCAGCCTTCTGCTGCTCTTCAGGGTGGCATTCCTCTCGAGCGTCTCTCTGGTACCTGTCCAGACTACTCGACTCTTCGTTTATTTGGTTGCGTTTGCTATGTCCTTCTCCCTCCTCGCGAACGCACCAAACTGACCGCTCGCTCTGTTGAGTGTGTCTTTCTCGGCTATAGTGATGAGCATAAGGGCTATCGCTGTTGGGACCCCGTTGGTCGTCGGATGCGCATCTCTCGTGATGTCACGTTCGATGAGACGCGTCCTTTCTATCCTCGTCCCACCTCTGGTACTTACCCAACGGATGATCTCCCTTTTCGTCTTTTTCCTGATACACCTTCCGCTGTCCCTTCTCCTCCATCTCCCCCTTCTGATGTGCCTCCTTTTGTGTCGGCGCCATCCTCTCCTCCGTCTAGTTCCCCTAGTTCTCCCTGTTCTCCGGCTTCGGACCCTTCCTCCGCTGTTCTTTCTTCCTCCTCTTCGGATGAGTCATCTTCCGCGGATGAGCTTCCTTCTTCACGGCCTGTTCGTCAGCGTCGTGCTCCAGACCGTTACTCTCCTAGTCAGTATGGTCTCTCTGTCGTCTCCGAGCCGACTTCTTATCGGGATGCCGCGTGTCATCCGGAATGGCAGCTTGCCATGGCTGAGGAGATTGCTGCGCTTGAGCGCACTGGCACCTGGGATCTTGTTTCTCCCCCTTCTGGTGTTCATCCTATCACGTGTAAGTGGGTCTATAAAATTAAGACCCGCTCTGATGGATCTCTTGAGCGCTATAAAGCGCGTCTTGTGGCTCGTGGTTTTCAGCAGGAACACGGCCGTGATTATGATGAGACTTTTGGCCCCTGTGGCCCATATGACCACTATGCATACTCTTCTTACTGTTGCTTCTGTTCGAAGCTGGTCTATGTCCCAACTTGATGTTCAGAATGCTTTTCTTAATGGCGAGTTGAGTGAGGAGGTTTATATGCAGCCTCCTCCTGGGTATTCTGTTCCCGATGGGATGGTTTGTCGTCTTCGACGTTCTCTTTATGGCCTGAAACAGGCCCCTCGTGCCTGGTTTGAGCGCTTTGCCTCTGTGGTGACTGCTGCTGGTTTCTCTCCTAGTTCTCATGATCCAGCACTTTTTGTTCACACTTCTCCTCGTGGACACACTCTTCTCCTTCTCTATGTTGATGATATGATCATTACTGGTGATGATCCTGAGTATATTTCCTTTGTTAAGGCTCGTCTCCGTGATCAGTTTCTTATGACTGATCTTGGTCCTCTTTGCTACTTTCTTGGGATTGAGGTTTCCTCCACTTCTGATGGCTTTTCTATCTCTCAGGAAAAGTATATTCAAGATCTTCTTGCTCGGGCTGCTCTTGCGGATGAGCGCACCATTGAGACTCCTATAGAGCTTAATGTTAAGCTTCGTCCTACTGATGGTGATCCTCTTCCCGATCCCACTCGTTATCGCTATCTTGTTGGGAGTTTTGTTTATCTTGCTGTCACTCGTCCTGATATCTCTTATCATGTTCATATTCTGAGCCAGTTTGTCTCAGCTCCTACCACTGTTCACTATAGTCATCTCCTCCGTGTCCTTCGTTATCTTCGTGGCACGATTACTCGTTGCCTTTTCTTCCCTCGTTCTAGCTCTCTCCAGCTCTAGTGCTACTCGGATGCTACGTGGGCGAATGATCCTATGGATCGTCGTTCACTTTCTGCTTACTGTGTGTTTCTTGGTAGTTCGCTTGTTGCTTGGAAGACGAAGAAACAGGTAGCGGTTTCCCGTTCGAGTGTTGAGGCTGAGCTGCGGGCTATGGCTTCGGTGACCGCTGAGGTGACCTGGTTACGGTGGTTGCTTGCAGATTTTGGGGTCTCTGATACGACACCCACTCCACTTTTGTCAGACAGTACAGGTGCTATCAGTATTGCACGTGATCCGGTCAAGCATAAGCTGACCAAGCATATTGGTGTTGATGCTTTTTATACACGTGCTCAGGTGCAGGATCAGGTTGTTGCGCTCCATTATGTGCCTTCAGACTTGCAGTTGGCAGATTTCTTTACAAAGGAACAAACCCGCGCACAACATGATTTCTTACTCTCCAAACTCAGTGTTGTGGATCCACCATGAGTTTGAGGGGGGGGGGGTGTTAGAGTATATTTGTATATTGTAGTTTCCCCATATGTTAGGGGGCTTTCTGTATATTTGCACCTGTACATGTACTATATATTCTGGCCTTTGGCCCTCTGGTAATACACGCATCAATTACCCTAACACATACTTCCTGTATCCATATTTTCAATTCCTCGTCATCATCTTGATACATTTAAACTTCGGTCAACATCTTGCACCTTCCCCAATAGACACACATCAGATAATAAGGGTTCAAAACTTTTAAAAAGGGTAATCTTGAAATTTTTTCACTCGATGGGGTAATTATTGTCACAAATGCATAACTAGGGGGTAAAAAGTAGAATTCACTCTAAAAATTAGAGTAATAAGTTAACTTCTAACACTAGATTAGATGAAATCAACAACGACATTTTCTGTACTCCCTCCTGTTCATATTAATGTTGTCAATTTTGTTTAGATTCGTCTGTATCTAGTTAAGTATTTAGACTAGATTCATTCGTATCTAGACAAAGTTGAGAATATTGATATCAATGGTAAGGAAATCGGTAATCGTTAACTAGTCGGTTGGCCTATGAGTAGGAACTAATCAGAATTCAAATGATTAACTGATTTAATTGGCCAACTATTAATCGGTGCAACCTACAAATTAAAAGTTGGCACCTAAAACACGTGTATCGAGGAAATAAATAGCATATGAGATTTTATATGCCTGACTCTACTTCTATACAGCCCCAAAGTCCATTAAAACATGTATGCTTCTCCTCCCTGACCTAATCTTCAAGGTCACGAGCGACTCAGGATCCGCTAGCTAGCACCATGTGCCCTTCTTCCGCTTATCATCCTTTGACCTCTGAAGTTGCTCTTCTCCCACCACCTACCCAGGATATGACTCCTCTTATACCTCTACCACCTACCCTATTAAAGGTAGTCTCGAGCTCTTTGTATCTGAGGCCTGGTAAGCAACTACGAGGAAGTAGTCAATGACGACAAGAAACTAGTTGGTGATGGCGGTAATCGAGAGGGAGCTTCGCAAAACCAACTTCATTGGGGGCGGGCTAGCGACTGGACGGGCGATATGCGTTGAATAATTTACAACTTATTTGACCAAGTGTAGTAGTTAATCGGGAACATACCTAGTAATCGGACTATCAGAGCTATTAGTCGGGATAAACGGTCAACACAATCGATTAGTGGTAGCAATTAATCGGCCTATTACTCATTGAGTGGGCCGATTTTTTGAATTGTGATTAATATGGACCGGAGGGAGTACAAAAATATTAACACAAAACTAGGAACTCTACTTTCAAATGGAGGCAAATAGTTGACGGAGTTTGCAGCCTCGATCTATGCATAGCAAATATGATATAACACTCTTGGTTGTTACAGCGAAGCACCTAAGGATTCCCACCCTAGAAAATAGATGAGACCAGCGCCACCGCCACTAGCCCACCACCGTTCACCTCGGTGCGGGGCAACTCCGGAGGCCCCTCTCCCACCCTAGCGAGACACCGCTTGATCTACTCTCCACGACCACTTATGCCGTCTTTGTCGGCTGTGGCGGCAACTCCCAGCCTATCAAATGTGGGGGTGAGGGCGGGCGAGCTCCAATAGTGTCCTACGCGTGAGGCGGGCGCTACCGGGGTGACATATGTGTAACACGGGTGGTGGCAGAGGTATTCCACAATAGTGCATTGACCGGCAATGAGGGCTCCTCGCTGCGCAATTCGTCCGGTTCTAGTGGAAGATCACCCCTGTTTTGCCGTCTTCTTCTTCAATGATGGCTTGGCCGGTGGGGTTCGAAGTGGCACAACCAACAGGGTGTCGGCGGGTGATACATTGCAAATGTATCTATAATTTTTGATGTTCCATGCTTGGTTTTATCTACTTTCTTGTGTTTTGTCCACACTTTGGAGTACTGTTCATATGATTTCTTGGACTAACCTATTAACAAGAGCCACAGTGCCAGTTGCCTGTTTTCTGCTGTTTTTGGTTCCAGGAAAGTCAGAAAATCAATATTCTCGGAATTGGACGGGACAAAAGCCAAAGTTCCTATTTTACCGGAAGACTCACGGAGCCCGAAGCAGAGACGGAGGAGGGCCAGGGCCTGGCCACACCATATGGTGGCGCGGGCTAGCCCTGGCCGCGCCACCAGGTGGTGTGGGCCTCCTAGCACTCCACCGACCTTGCCTCTTCGCCTATAAGAAGCCTCCCGATGCATAAACCCTAAATCATCAAGCATCCAACCACGAAAAGTTCCACAGCGCCGCCGGCACCGAAGGGGAGATTCGGGGGACATAAAGTCTCTGTTCCGGCACCCTGCCGGGACGGGGAAGTGCCCCCGAAGCCATCTCCATCGATCTCCACCGCCATCTCCATCACCATTGCTGATTCCCATGATGAGGAGGGAGTAGTTCTCTCTCGAGGCTAAGGGTTCTACCGGTAGCTATGTGTTCATCTCTCTCTCTATGCATGATCATATTGTGATCATGAGCTTGTAATCTATAGATCAACCTTGCTACTCAAGTGCTTTAATGAATCTCTGCTCTCCCCATGTGTGTGAAAGTGACAGCGTGCACACCATGGTGGCACTTAGGTTAGAGATTACAAATACTTGTTATGAGTTATATTTGGAGTTGGATGTCTTTATGAAATTGTGGTGTTTGTTGGAACCATCTAGTGCTCAAGGTGACAGTGTGGGGTTTTCTAGATGGAAAAGACTTACTTTGAGGTGTGTTGTTATAGCCCTACCAACGATTAGAGTGTCCAATCGGAGAGTAGTTAAGAGTAGTACCATGAAGAGAATATATTTATATGAGAGTGTTCACTAGTGAAAGTATGATCCCTAGGCCTTGTTTCTAAGCATTGATACACCGTTTGCAATTAGATTTGTTACATGTTTGCTTGCTTTCATCTTTATTTCAGTTTGCTTTTAGTCTCTTCCACGGCATCAAGTTATCTTCTATCATCGTTACCACTTATAATTATCCATACCACTTGTATTTCACTATCTCTTCGCCGAACTAGTGCACCTATACACCTGACAAGTGTATTGGGTGTGTTGGGGACACAAGAGACTTCTTGTATCTTGATTGCAGGGTTGCTTGAGAGGGGATACCTTTGACCACTTCCTCCCCGAGTTCGATAAACCTTGGGTGATCCACTTAAGGGAAAACTTGCTGCTGTTCTACAAACCTCTGCACTTGGAGGCCCAACAACTGTCTACAAGAATAGAAGTGCGTAGACATCAAGCTATTTTCTGGCGCCGTTGCCGGGGAGGTAAGGTAAAAGGTACTCACATCCTCTGGTGTGAGTGCTCGAAGTTATTTCCTTTAGATTCTGCAATTTTGTCTTTTTGTTTCTTGTTTTCACTAGTTAGGCTTAATGGAAAACAACAACAAAATTAGAGAGCTTTTTAGTATTTCTCCTAAGTTAGAACTTGAATTGTCTGAAAAGAAAATTAAAAAACCCATGGAACTTTATTTGCATGCTAATAGCAATGTTGTTAGTATGAATTCTGTGGACACCATTATTTCTAATGCTATGGAAAAGTCTAAGCTTGGGGAAGCTAGTTTCTATGAAAATGATCTTTTTAGTTCCCCAACTTTGGAAGATAGCTATTCTATTGCTTATGATGATACAAAACCTCCAATTTATGATGATTACAATGATAAGTATGATATTTTCAGTCCACCTACTATTGAGGAGGAAAGTAATTATGATTACAATATGCCTCCTATATTTGATGATTATAGTGATGAGAATAATAATGATAGCTATTTTGTTGAATTTTCTCCCAGTACGATTAATGAGAATAACTATGCTTATGTGGAGAGTAATAATAATTATATGCATGTGGCTCATGATAAGAATGTTTCTTGTGATACTTATATTGTTACTTTTATTCATGATGCTACTGAAAGTTATTATGAGAGAGGGAAACATGGTTTTATGCATCTTAATAATATTAAGTTTCCCCTCTTTACGTTGAAAGTCTTGAAGTTGCACTTGTGTTGCTTTACTATGCTTGTTGTTTTGTGCTTTCATGACTTGTTTCTTTATAAGATTCCTACGCATAGGAAGTGGGTTAGCCTTAAATGTGCTTTGAATTTGCTTCTTGATGCTCTCTTTTACTTCAATTCATATTTCCTATGTAAGCATCTTCTCAAACTATCATGCCTAACTTAAAGGCCCTAAAGAAAAGTACTTATTGGGAGATAACCCAAAAGTTTTAGATGAGTCTTGGAAGTTATTACCTCTGTAATAACCGCTCCTTATACTTTTTATTTTCTTTTTGTGCCAAGAGTAACCTCTAATGAGAGAGAAGTAATGATTGGGAAAGTTGCTGTCCCGAAACAGATTTCTGTGCTTCACCGTAAAAATTCGCGTAAAATCTCAGAACATCTTTTTGAGGCGTGAATTTTTGTGCTTCTGCCCCAGATTGTTATATAACTTTCGTTAGTTTAACACTTTTTGATTTGAGCAACAGAAGGTCTTCGAAAAAATTCGTATTTACCTGCTGGTCTGTTTTGACAGATTTCTGCCATTTTCTGCATTTGCTTCTTGTTGGTTCCTTTTTGAGTTCTTTTGGAGAATTGAGCTTTTTGAGGGAAGTACTACAGTAGGTAGTGTTCTAATGGAAGTTTATTTGGTGTTGTAACTGAACCTTAAGACCTTTTATATTGAGTGTACTAATGTTGCTAATAAAGATTGTGTGAAGTTTTGTATGAAGGAAAAATTTCAGGTGTATGGAAGGAATGAGTAATAAGATGAAGGATGGACTATAGCTCAAGCTTGGGGATGCCACGCGTGTCACCCCAAGAAATATCCAAGAATTACAAGCGTCAAAGCTTGGGGATGCCCAAGGCATCCCCCTCTTCATCAATAAAAATCTCAGGTTTCTTCCAAACATTTCATTTTTATTGTTTCATGCACAATTGTGTTGTTCTTGGAGCGTCTTTGTTTTCGTTTTTAGTTTTAGTTTGCTTGGTTTTCTTAGTTTGCTTGAATAAGTTGCTTGGATCCCAACACACTTCTTTTGGAGAGAGACACTCTCCGTTTTCATTGCCTAGAACACTCTAGTTTTCATTCTAATTGTTCTGTGAGTGTTCTCTTTTGCTAGCACCGTGTTTAGCCTTAGTTTTCTCGTGCTTTCAGCTTAGAACTTTTTAGTTCTTCTTTGTGGATTTGTGAGACAAGCTCACTGATCTTTATTTATTATCATCTTTGTGAGTTGTTTCAAATAGTTTGGTTTGGATTGAAAAAGAGTAGGAAAGTTATGCTTAAGTGGTAAAGAGAGCTTGTTTTTGACTATGGCCTATGCTTTGTCATGCCATGCTTGATATTGTTTTGGCTTTATGCTTAGTATTATTTGCTGTAGCATTACTTGTTATAAACAATTGAGATTGCTTAATGTGCCTTGGATGAATCATGCGTTGTTTTAGCATATTAAAGCATAGTATAGTGGTATTCTCCTTTGATGCTTTATTTGGGTTGACTTGGCGCATGCTCACACCATGTTATGACTATCTCAAGTCACCATAGCCTTATGATCCTTTAGTTTTCAACTTGTAGTATCACTTTATGCTTTGATCAATGATGTTTTGTCGCTCTGCATGATTATGGCCATTATTGCTCTCTTAGTTTGTCGCTCCCAGTCTTTTGCTAGCCTCCACAACCAAGTATGAGTTCCACTCATGCATCCAACTCCCTAAACCAAGTTATTCCAAAGAGTCCACCATACCTACCTACTAGCTTATGCTATTCCAAGTATATTCATGCTTTTGTTTACCTTCCAAATTAAACTTGTTATGAGAAAACTAGTGATTAAAGCTCTCACGAACTTGATGGCACACTTTACTTTACTTGCCTCTAATAAACTTGAACCATTGGGTCCTTCTTTGTTGCGTATATGCTTGCACTTTATAAGTTGAAATTAGCAGAACCATGTTTCATGGGGAACGCTTTCAACATTGCACTTGTACTTTGTACCCCGTTGATATTATGTTCTTTTGCTTACGGATCCCGGCAGTGTGAAATAAAAGTGGAACTTGTAAGATCATGGAGTTTGTATGAGTGTTAGAGAAACGCCTGGGCCGCTAGCCTAAGCCATGCCTAATCATGGTGGAAACTTGCAGCATCACCATAGTGAGCACTCTATGAAGCATCCTCAATAAATACCTATGCAAATAGCAAATAAAAAGATCGCTGAGATGCTCATTGTCTGCTTGCCTTGTCATTTTGATTATGGGAAATCTCCCGTATCATGTGCAAGGGGTACCCCGTTGGCGGTTCTTAATGATACACATGTACTTACAATGACAAAAGCTTACTCGTGACTGAAGTTGAGTAGCATGAGGATCGATCTTCGTAAGTAAGGGGCATGAGATTTCGGTTTATAACTTGTCAAGCATATCCTCTTAGTTGTGTCACTTTAACCTTAATAACCTTAAAGATGCTTATGATAGGGGCAATGAGAGCTGAAAGCTATAAGTACCATAATTTTTGGAAGCTCTTTATGAGACTTGAATCCCTACTTCCTTTTACAAAGGCCTTTCTTCCACCATTATATTGAGTCTCCACCTTCTATCTTTATGCACCTACTTTGAGAGCATAGTGGCCATTCTTAGTTCTATGTGCATTGTACCAAGACTAGTTGATTGATGTATACCTTGATATTGCTTGTTTTAAACTATTTGTATCTAGTCACTCTTATAAACTTTGAAGGTGTCCTATGCATTTATGTTTGCTACTCTATGAGGGACAAGCTGAATGCTCCTGTGCTATGTTTTCTTTATGTGAAACAAAAAAACGTCTTGCAAAGCATTGTTATTCATGAATCTTTTGTTTATGCCTTTTCATGTTGCATCATAGTTTCTTTGTCTTATTGCTAGAACTTTGTCTTTCATGTTATGATTGAAGTACTATGATCCCAGCTTTGAATATTTTACAAATACTTTGATCAAGTCTTTGATGGTGCATGTCACCTCAAAAATTATTCTTTCTTTTTATCACTTACCTACTCGAGGACGAGCAGGAGTTAAGCTTGGAGATGTTGATACATTGCAAATGTATCTATAATTTTTGATGTTCCATGCTTGGTTTTATCTACTTTCTTGTGTTTTGTCCACACTTTGGAGTACTTTTCATATGATTTCTTGGACTAACCTATTAACAAGAGCCACGGTGCCGGTTGCCTGTTTTCTGCTGTTTTTGGTTCCAGGAAAGTCAAAAAATCAATATTCTCGGAATTGGACGGGACAAAAGCCAAAGTTCCTATTTTTTCGGAAGACTCACGGAGTCCGAAGCAGAGACGGAGGAGGGCCAGGGCCTGGCCACACCATATGGTGGCGCGGGCTAGCCCTGGCCGCGCTACTAGGTGGTGTGGGCCCCCTGGCACTCCACCGACCTTGCCTCTTTGCCTATAAGAAGCCTCCCGATGCATAAACCCTAAATTATCAAGCATCCAGCCACGAAAAGTTATGCAGCACTGCCGCCACCGAAGGGGAGATTCGGGGGACAGAAAGTCTCTGTTCTGGCACCCTGCCGGGACGGGGAAGTGCCCCCGGAGCCATCTCCATCGATCTCCACCGCCATCTCCATCACCATTGCTGATTCCCATGATGAGGAGGGAGTAGTTCTCTCTTGAGGCTAAGGGTTCTACCGGTAGCTATGTGTTCATCTCTCTCTCTATGCATGATCATATTGTGATCATGAGCTTGTAATCTATAGATCAACCTTGCTACTCAAGTGCTTTAATGAATCTCTGCTCTCCCCATGTGTGTGAAAGTGACAGCGTGCACACCATGGTGGCACTTAGGTTAGAGATTACAAATACTTGTTATGAGTTATATTTGGAGTTGGATGTCTTTATGAAATTGTGGTGTTTGTTGGAACCATCTAGTGCTCAAGGTGACAGTGTGGGGTTTTCTAGATGGAAAAGACTTACTTTGAGGTGTGTTGTTATAGCCCTACCAACGATTAGAGTGTCCAATCGGAGAGTAGTTAAGAGTAGTACCATGAAGAGAATATATTTATATGAGAGTGTTCACTAGTGAAAGTATGATCCCTAGGCCTTGTTTCTAAGCATTGATACACCGTTTGCAATTAGATTTGTTACATGTTTGCTTGCTTTCATCTTTATTTCAGTTTGCTTTTAGTCTCTTCCACGGCATCAAGTTATCTTCTATCATCGTTACCACTTATAATTATCCATACCACTTGTATTTCACTATCTCTTCGCCGAACTAGTGCACCTATACACCTGACAAGTGTATTGGGTGTGTTGGGGACACAAGAGACTTCTTGTATCTTGATTGCAGGGTTGCTTGAGAGGGGATACCTTTGACCACTTCCTCCCCGAGTTCGATAAACCTTGGGTGATCCACTTAAGGGAAAACTTGCTGCTGTTCTACAAACCTCTGCACTTGGAGGCCCAACAACTGTCTACAAGAATAGAAGTGCGTAGACATCAGCGGGTGGCGTGGGGGCTTCAATAAAGGTGGTGGTCATAATGTTTCAACGCGCACCAAGATAATGAGCGGTCGGATGCCTATCCCCATTGATATGTTTGGTGTGTCGTGTTCCGGAAGGCTCTGTCGGCGAACTCCACTGGGCGATTCATGCCTAAAGATTGCTGGATCGGATGGGATTTGGTCGTGTGCACACACACTTTTCTCTGACCATTTAGTTTCAGAGGGAGTGTTGCGAAGATCTGTTGGCTGTTACCATCATGGTGAAGTCAACTAGCGGAAAATGTCATGGAAGCCGAGATCTGAGGACTAGCAATGGTTATTCAGAGTCTTTGTGGCCATAAGGAATTTTCTTGGTGATTCTTGACTTGGAGCATCACGCCTGGCAGGACGGACACACTATCGACAACCACAACTCCACCACTTCCGACCATGCACAGGCCGACACATGACTCAACGACCTCGCCGCATCGCCGCCACTCAACACCATCACATTGTCGGCCGTCACCAGTGCGCCTCCGGCAAGGGGAGCAAACCCGTGACGAACCGGCTCTGATACCAATTGTTGGGGGTGCCTCTCGCAGCTCCTATTATTCTTCCTCTCAACTCTCACACTTGCACGAACGAAGGTAGAATAAGGACAAGACAACACTGTTTTCCGGCGACCAACTTCTCGCCGACGAACGATCTTTTCTTGAGCTCAAACTCCTTTGTCCGTGCGAGTGTGAGAGTTAAGAGGAAGAAGAAGAGAAAGAAGAGGGGCTGCGAGAGGCCGCCCCAACAATAAGGGCAAGACAACACTGTTTTCCGGCGACGAACGTCACCCCGACGAGGCGACGAATAGCCTTTTCTTGAGCTCAAACTCTGGCCCCGAACCAACTGATTACATGGCTATAAATAGCCTCACAGACGCATGCAGCCGAACACGACACTCACCCAATAACCATGCACGAAAACATCAATCTAGCTAATAACCTGGCTCTGGTCTTGCGCACGCACACGACCTGCTCCATGCATACTGATCCGATTTTCTTACTGCCGTCTCCAACCACCGAAGCCCAATAGGCAAAGCCCACCTCCCTGTCTACCCGTGTTTAACCTGTCAGGCCATCGATTTTGTAGTCCTGCCCAGTTCGCGCCGTTTAATTTGCTCTTGGCAATGAAATCAGATCAAAGGTCGATTCATCAATCTGCCCCTTGAGTCCTTGACCGCTTCCAATTTTGATCGTGATAGCTTCACACCGCCCTATACCCTGGCTCCGTCCCTGGATGATGCGAGAGGCTGCCCCAACAATAAGGACAAGACAACACTGTTTTCCGGCGACGAACGTCACCCTGACGAACAGCCTTTTCTTGAGCTCAAACTCTGGCCCCGAACCAACTGATTACATGGCTATAAATAGCCTCACTCACGCATGCAGCCGAGCACCATACTCACCCAATAACCATGCACGCACACATCAAGCTAGCTAACAACCTGGCCCTGGTCTTGCGCCACTCACGCACACGACCTGCTCCATGCATGCTGATCCGATTTTCTTACTGCCGTCTCCAACCACGCCCGCGCACGGCAAGCACACAGGTCACATGGACACTCAAACATCCACTGCTGCGAGAGATCAGACTCGTACATGATTCGGTCAGGTTTATTCCTAACAATAGCCGCACTCGAAGAAGAGGAAGCTGGCCTATCTCCCCGCCATCGCCATCTCCATCCCCTTGCCTCGACGGTCCGCCGGAGGAAAATAAATCGACGAAGAGGACCAGACAGGCCACCGCCGGAGCTATATTACGAACTAGGACTAGAGGTCCGGAACAACCCGAGATTGGAGTTGCCCTGGCCTCCTAGCCATTGGAGACGGGACGAACCGGGACTAGTGCTCACACTAATCTCGGCCCATAACCCACACAGGACTAGAGACAGAATTGGATCCGGTATTAAACTAATAACTTGGTGAATATTCCAAATTCATTTATATATAAGCAATTAGACAGATGTACAGTTTATAAGATCCAAGAATATGCTAATTCCTAACTTGGTTTTGGTCCGATGCTTGATGACACACAATCAGTCTGCATTTCCCCTGCATCTTCCGGACATTAGAAATGTTGGGGGTGAGAGGAGGAGATAGACACACAACCTCCCACGCTCCTACCTGCGGTGAGCCTTCGATGACAGTTTCAATAAACAGATGTGCAGCGGAAATAAAACAATGAGCACATGCACATGTGACATAAGGATTTACATGGAAAAACCTCCTCAAGGTGAGGAAGAAAAAACCACGGGTGCGGACCAACCGGTCCACGCGAGCTTCACTATGAACAACCTGGGTACAAAGTCTTCTCTAGAACATCTAGAGATGTACAACACACTCAGCACGTTGCCAACCGGCAGCAACAACAACAACCACTTGAGAGAAAGATTACAGCAAAGCAGAGTATCTCAGTTTCTGTCCCCTTCGGTAATTAGCAAACTGCTCTTAAACTGCTGATCCAATCAGCACCAAACTTGGTAGACAAGCTGACATACGAGTACCCAACATACACACCAAATTTCAGGTCAATCGGACACCGTTTTCCTGCCCAAACTGTTCGTCTACCAAAACTGCTCTGTGCTGAAACTGCAGCAGTCCGAACTGAATAGACCGCTTCCAAATCTGAAGCTACACTGACCCAGACTTCAAACCAGCTAACCAGATCAAAATAATCAAAGCAAGGAATGAGCTCACCAAGTTTGGAGTCAATCCAAACACCTTTGAGCCTCCAAACACCAGCTTGAAGACAGACCGGTCAGATCTCAGAAATCTGGACAGAAATCACCTCTCCTTCTTCCTCTCTTCTCATTAGGTTGTGGTGTTCTTGTGTGTTCTCTCACCCTCTCACACTTGCTCAGCTCACACTCTCACACAGGGAGTATCTCACACACCCAGCCACCAAGGGTGGCTAGGGTTTTCTTTTATACTCCTCTCCCAAGGAGCACCTCAGCCGTTGGATACGAACATCGATCAACGGTTGAAACGTGTTAGACTTCACGGGCTGATGTTGGGCTACCAACACACCTCCATGTGGAGGGACCTGGCCCAACAAACTCCCCCTCCCGACATCATGGAGGGTCTCACTGCCAACCGGCAGTCATGCCGGCGAGCCGACGGCATACCTCGAGCTTTCCTCTTGTCACCACCTTGGTCAACATATCAGCCCCATTGTCATCTGTGTGCACCTTCTCAATTTGCATTTGCTTGGAATTCAGCACATCTCGAATCCAATGATAGCGCACATCAATATGCTTAGACCTTGAATGAAAACTTGCATTCTTACTCAGGTGAATGGCACTTTGGTTATCACAAAACATCACATACTTGTCTTGCTCAAAACCAAGCTCACAAGCCAATCGTTTCAGCCACAATAGCTCCTTGGTCGCCTCAGTTACTGCAATGAACTCGACCTCAGTTGTGTTCAGCGCCACACACTTTTGCAACCTGCTTTGCCATGCCACTACTCCACCAGAATGGGTAATCAAATAACCTGAAGTAGACTTTCTTCCATCGACATCTCCGGCCAAGTCTGAATCTGAATATGCAATCAGCTTGGGCTCACTACCACCAAAGCAAAGCTTCATATTAGTGCTGCCCCGGAGATACCTCAAAATCCACTTCACGGCTTCCCAATGTGGTTTTCCTAGATTGGACATAAATCTGCTCACAGTACTAACCGCTTGAGCAATGTTAGGCCGTGTGCACACCATAGCATACATCAAACTCCCAACAGCTGAAGCATAAGGAACCTTTTGCATTTCCTTTTCCATGTCTTCAGTGGAGGGACATTGCTTTTTACTCAACTTGAAATGAGCTACAAGTGGAAACTCACTTCCTTTGCCTCGTCCATCTTGAACTTGCGAAGTACCTTCTCAATATATTTCTCTTGAGACAAGTACAACTTGTTGGATTTTCTATCTCTCTCAATTATCATGCCGAGAATACACTTTGCTGGACCCAATTCTTTCATGGCAAAGCTTTTGCTCAACTCTTTCTTTAGCCTAGCAATTCTTGAGACATTCTTGCCAACAATCAAGATATCATCCACATAGAGCAATAACATGATAAAATCATCACCTGAGAACCTCTGGATAAATACACAATGGTCTGAGCTACACCTTTTGTAGCCTTGCTCCCCCATGACAGAATCAAACTTCATGTACCATTGTCTTGGTGCTTGTTTCAGGCCATAGAGACTTTTCTTCAATTTGCACACATAGTCTTCCTTGCCTTTAACAAGAAACCCCTCAGGCTGCTCCATGTAGATTTCTTCCTCCAACTCTCTATGAAGGAAAGCTGTCTTCACATCCATTTGCTCAACCTCCAAGTTGAGACTTGCTGCCATGCCAAGGATCATTCGGATTGATGTCATCTTCACCACCGGAGAAAATATTTCATCAAAGTCAATACCTTTTCTCTGGCTGAATCCTTTTACAATTAGCCTGGCCTTGTACCTTGGATGTGACGTGTGCTCTTCTTGCTTGATTCTGTAGACCCACTTGTTCTTTAGAACTTTCTTGCCCCTGGGCAACTTCACCAGCTCATAAGTATGATTCTTATGCAAGGAATCCATCTCTTCTTGCATAGCCTTATTCCACTCCTTGTTGTTCTCATCTTTCATTGCATCTTGAAAGCACTCAAGTTCTGAACCATCAGACAATAACACAACATATTGGTCTGAATCGTACCTGGTGGAAGGAACACGGTCTCGGCTGGACCGTCTGAGTGGAGCAGCTGGTGGACTATCTGGTTCAGGTGCTTGCTGATCATGATCATCTTCTTCAGCATCATACTCTTGCTGTTGGGGAGCATCCTCACCTGTACCACTATGTGCATCACCTTGCACATCTTCTGCATCATCATCTTCAGCTTCTTCTTCAGCTGAATCTGCAGGAACTGGGTCAGAATCAGATCTGTCTTGCTGCTGATTTCGAGGAGGAACATGCACCGGAACTTGCACCGGAGCCTGCACCTTTTTCTTCACAATATCCTCAATTGTTTGGTCTTCAACAAACACAACATCACGGCTTCTCACAACCTTTCTTGCTATTGGATCATACAACTTGTAGCCGAAATGATCACCTCCATAGCCAAGAATATACACTGTCGTGTCTTTGAATCAAGCTTTGACCTTTCATCTTGAGGGATATGAAAAAAGGCCTTGCACCCGAAAACCTTCAGGTGCTCATATGAGACGTCCTTGTCATAAAAGACCCTGTTTGGAACATCTCCCTGCAATGGATAATTCGGTGAGAGATTAATAAGATAAACTGCAGTCGACAAAGCCTCACCCCAATAATGTTTAGGCAGCTTTGCACTCGATAGCAAGCATCTAACTCTCTCAACAATTGTCCTATTCATCCTCTCAGCAAGACCATTCAGCTGTGGTGTCTTCGGAGGAGTAAATTGGTGCCTAATTCCCTGCTCCTTGCAATAGGCATCAAATGGGCCAATATACTTTCCCCCATTATCAGTGCGAATGCACTTGATCTTCTTCTCAGTTTCTCTCTCAACTGAGACTTGAAATTACTTGAACATACTTAGTACTTGATGTTTGTTCTTCAAAACATAGACCCAAACTTTTCTGGAAAAGTCATCAATAAATGTGACAAAGTACTTTGCTCCACCCAATGACCTCACCGACATTTTGCAAACATCGGAATGTATCAAGTCCAGCACCTCGGGCTTCTTGTGAGGAGGTTGACTCTTGAACGCAACTCTGTGTTGCTTCCTCGCTAGACAATCTGAACATTTCTTGATGTGAACTCCCTTCACACCTTTCAACAGATTTTTCTTCACTAGCACCGTCATCCCCTTCTCACTCATGTGCCCAAGCCTCTTGTGCCATATGGCACACGCATCCTCTTTCTGCAACGCATTGACACAAGAAGCAGAAAGCTTAGCATGAACATGATACAAAACTGAAACCATGTTACCTTTAGCAACAATCATATTTCCTTTGGTGAGCTTGTACTGTGTATTTCCAAATCTGCTCAAGTACCCATCTCTATCAAGCAATCCAATCGAGATAATGTTGAGCCGAAGGGCCTCAACATGCCTCACCGACTTGAGGACTAGTGTCGTAGCATTTTCAGTCTCCAAGTGCACATCTCCTCTTCCAATGATTTTTGCTTTATCATTATTTCCCATCTTCACAACACCAAAATCACCTGCTATGTAGTTGGTGAAGAGCTCTCTACGAGATGTAGCATGTATAGTAGCACCGCTGTCCGGAATCCAAGTCATCTCATCACCATCTACAAGGTTGATGGTATCATCAGAAACTACAGTGATCCTCTCCTCAATGGTGGAAACACTGCTGTCATCATGTTCTTCATGCATGAGAAACATGATATCCTCTACCGCAGCAATCCGACCTCCCTCACTATCACTATCACTGTCGGTTTGTTTCTGAACTTTCTTCTTTTTCTTTTTGTCTTTCTTCCATTGTTCACAATGCCACTTGATGTGGCCCTTCTCACGGCAGTGATGGCATATAACACCAGCATACTTGTCTTTGCCTCTTGATTTGCTTCTACTTCTTTCTACTCCCTTACTCGGACCTTTACTCTTGCTTCTCCCCCGTGACTCGGTCACTAACATTTCTGAATGTGAGAAAGAACCATCCTTATCAGCAATTTTTCTGGACTCCTCATTTAGTACCTTGGTCTTCAAAAGGTTCCAAGTGACAACTCCATTAGGTGCTGAATTGCACACGGTGACCTTAAAGGTCTCCCAAGTGTCCGGTAATGAGCCAAGTAGCAGCAAGGCTCGCACTTCATCTTCAAATGTAATTCCCATTGAAGATAGCTGATTTATAATGCCCTGAAACTCATTTACATGATCTGCAATTGGAGCGCCCTCTTTGTACCTCAAACGCATCAATTTCTTGATCAAGAACATCTTGTTGGTACCTTCTTTGCGGGCGTACAACTCCTCCAATTTTGGCCATAAGGTACGTGCATGTGTCTTCTCAATCATATGGTTCAAAACATTATCATCCACCCATTGGTGGATGAACCCACAAGCTTGGAGATGAAGTACCTCCCATTGATCTTCCTTCATATCGCTGGGCATCTCAGTGGAGAATACCGGCATCCAGTAATCCTTCACATATAACAAGTCCTTCATCTTGCACTTCCAAGATTGATAATTTGTACCATTCAAAGAAATCATTCTGTTGGTATTCACTTCCATCATTCACCACAAGAAAATGCAATCAGCCCAAAACAAACCTTGGTCTGAAACTGAATACAAAACTGAACCTCAGCTCTGATACCACTTTGTTGGGGGTGAGAGGAGGAGATAGACACACAACCTCCCACGGTCCTGCCTGCGGTGAACCTTCGAGGACAGTTTCAATCAACATATATGCAGCGGAAATAAAACAACGAGCACATGCACAGGTGACACAAGGATTTACGTGGAAAAACCTCCTCAAGGTGAGGAACAAAAAACCACGGGTGCGGACCAACCGGTCCACGCGAGCTTCACTATGAGCAACCTGGGTACAAAGTCTTCTCTAGAACATCTAGAGATGTACAACACACTCAGCACATTGCCAACCGACAACAACAACAACAACAACCACTTGAGAGAAAGATTACAGCAAAGGAGAGTATCTCAGTTTCTGTCCCCTTCGGTAATCAGCAAACTAATCTTAAACCGCAGATCCAATCAGAACCAAACTTGGTAGACAAGCTGAAATACAAGTACCCAACATACACATCAAATTTCAGGTCAATCGGATACCGTTTGCCTGCCCAAACTGTTCGTCTACCAAAAATGCTCTGTGCTGAAACTGCAGCAGTCCAAACTGAATAAACCGCTTCCAAATCTGAAGCTACACTGACCCAGACCTCAAACCAGCTAACCAGATCGAAGTACTCAAAGCAAGGAACGATCTCACCAAGTTTGGAGTCAATCCAAGCACCTTTGAGCCTCCAAACACCAGCTTGAAGACAGACCGGTCAGATCTTAGAAATCTGGACAGAAATCACCTCTCCTTCTTCCTCTCTTCTCACTAGGTTGTGGTGTTCTTGTGTGTTCTCTCACCCTCTCACACTTGCTCAGCTCACACTCTCACACAGGGAGTGTCTCACACACCCAGCCACCAAGGGTGGCTAGGGTTTTCTTTTATACTCTTCTCCCAAGGAGCACCTCAGCCGTTGAATACGAACATCGATCAACGGTTGAAACGTGTTGGACTTCACGGGCTGATGTTGGGATGCCAACACACCTCCATGTGGAGGGACCTGGCCCAACAAGAAATAGTTGCATCAGAGATTCATATTGTACTGATTTTTTATGGATTTATGGCCTCTCCCGCGCCATTTTTATTTCGAGTAAAAGTGAATTATATTAAGCAGAACAGGTAACAGGGTGTTCCAGATCAGCAGCCTGTGTGACAAAAGGTATATTTCAACTTCAAGAACAACGTGCTAATTTTGCTAGACATGGGTATTTGAAGTGTTACAAACCACATCAGAGTATCGAAGAGCCACAAATGTCTTCCAACTTAAAGTCGCCAAGTGCTACAAGATTTTTCGTAAGAAAGAGTTCTACCACGTAGACTATGAGCACATGAGCAGTTTTTATTTTATGTTATTTAGCGTGAGGTCAAACCTCACATTGTACTTGTAAATTTTATATTGATTTAGAGTTAACTAAACTTCATATGTATGTTTAAAGGATAACCTCTCACTCGGTGACATTTAGGTATAGTTGCTAATATTAATTAATTAGTTGTGGTCTATTAGAATAAATATACATCACATTAATGGTCAGATGATATAATGCACGGTTATGATGATATAACGTTTCATGTAAATTAATAATTAGCTCAAGATATTTATATATTTATCAAGAACCTTCGGGTCTCATCAGATGGTTTAGTAGATTTGGTTACAATGAGACTTAAATGACCAATTCTCTATTTTCTGAATTCATCATATGTGCATTAATATGATAATCATGGTTTCTTATGAACACACACAAGGATGTTTTCAAATGCAGAAAACATTTAATACAACACCCAAGACCTACTGCAAATTATATCAGGTTCTTGTGTAACCATTGAGGTAACTTTCTAGTGTAATACCATAAATATATTAATGTTGACCGGTAGAAAAACAACATAGGAAGAATATCTATACTCATTAACTACCAAATTTCTACTTTATCTTGCCTTGATCAATTTCTGTACTCATTAACTACCACGACTAGGAAGAATTATTTGACTTTCTCTGTTCATTATAAAATATGACATATTTTATACACATCAACTATATATCCCAACTATTCAACTATTTGAAACCTTTTATGAATGTATTCTAAAAAAATGAGAATCAAGAATTATTTATTTATGCTCAAACTTAATGTAATATTTCTATTTAATCTCTAAAATATTAAAGAAAGTGGTACATATCGAAGCAAATGTCAGTCATATTTTTATCTTTTTTACACTTTTAGTTTAAATTGTCCTCGGAATAATACAATATAGTTAATATATTCTTATCATGGATGAAGAAAGCATGAAATTTGAGAAGATCGAATCATGAAAATATCTATGTGGACTCAAGATTTCATTACAAAAGAATTAGACTTCCATTAACTTTTGCTCGAAGATACCTAGTGATTGTTTAATCTACCCAAATTATATATTGTTGCGTAGCTTGTGTTTTTCCTATAATTTCAACTGTAGTTAGAATTTGGCTCAATCTCGACATGGATAGCTAAAATGAAACAAACTCTACCGATCGGTATTTCATATTTTCTTCGAGTGTTCATATTCAATGGACAACATCAATACATACACTCTAACACGGGAGTACCACTAGTAGAAAAAGGGTCTTTGGTTCAGCCCCAAAAGCCATTGATCCCGGTTCTAATAACAATTCGGGACCAATGCCAAACATCGGTCCCGGTTCATGCCGCCAGGACATTGGTCCCGGTTCATCTCGAGGTATTGGTCCCGGTTCATGGCATGAACCGGGACCAATGGTCAGCGGAGCATTGATCCCGGTTCATGCCATGAACCGAGACCAAAGGGTCACTTTTTTGTCCCAGTTCGGGACATAAACCGGGATTAAAAAAAATCTGAAATTCTCGGCCACCTTCTCTGCCGCGGCAGGAAAAAGGCCCAAAATCCTACCGTGGCAGAAGAAAATCCCAACCCTGAATCGCCTTCTAGTTTCAAAAACATGTCGCATAAAATTTTAAAAAAATCAAAAAATAAAATCCTTTCAACTGTAGTTGTATTTAGTGATACACTTGTCATGAAAATTAACAAACTTGAATTTCGACTTATTTTGCAAAAAAAAACGTTATAAAAACTTCGGATGGCCGCCATTTGTGCATACGATGTCGGAAAAAAACGTATAATATATCAAAATGATCGAAAAAAATTACGATACCGATGGCAACTGCCTTAGGCCGTTTGCAATTTTTTTAGATTTTTGAAATTCCAAAAGAGTCAAAATTCAGATTTTTAATTTTTTTAAAAATAATTCAAAAAAATAAAAAATGACATATTTAGATTCCTCACATTTTTCTGATAATAATGGACATATTATTTGTGGAATTTCGATTTATGGATTTAAAGATATGAATTATGCCATATTAAATGAATTAATGCAAAAATAATAATAAAACATATTTTATTTCTATATTTATTCAATATTAGTATTACTTAGTCATTTTTGTACATTAAAGATATTGTTTGTAACTCAAATTATATGAATGTGTGACTCACAAGATGCATGGGTTAATGTCATTAATAACATACTATAGACATAAGGTTACAAGTGGTACATAGGAAGGGGGATGAGAAGGAACCAAGATGTTAAGCGTGCTAGGGGTGGAGTAGTGTTAGGATGGGTGACCGACCGGGAAGTTGAACCAAAGATTGGAATTTGACCGAAAACTAAGTATGATTGATAGGCTTCGGGTGAGTCCAAATATTCATAGATTCAAAAAAATTAAAAAAAATTGAAAAGACCATTGGTCCCGGTTCATGCCACGAACCGGGACCAAAGGTCCTACGGCGAGCGCACGCGATGGCAGGCCACGTGGAGACCCATTGGTCCCGATTCGTGCCAGAACCAGGACCAGCATTAGTCCCGAGTGATTGGTCCTGGTTCAAAATCCGGGACCAATGGCCCTTATGAACCGGGACCAAAGGGGGGGTATTTCTACTAGTGTACAAGCTCGTGTGGTTGCTGATCTCTTCTAAATTCTCGAAGTAATTACAATATTTTGGATTACCTATGTGTCATTACTACTGAGTCTTCAGTTATATTATACTACCATGTGGACATCGCAATTACTTTCATTAACATTTTACATAATTCTTTTGGGGCACACATACCAGAGTAAATGTTGTCGATTTATTTGGATCCTGGAAGATAAATTAAACATCATATTATGTGACCTTAGGGGTTAGCCACGACTATTAAAATACTTAATAGATATGAATTTTGTATTTAGATGTTCATCGCAAAATTAATTTTCAATGTATATTGCAGTTTAACTCTATGTCATTTGCTACTTTAATGGAAGGGAACATTGATATGAGAAAATATATTTGGGCATCTCCTCACAAACTTCACAACATATAAAATTCATTTGATTGAAACAGACGGTAAAAAAAATGGAACCTTTTTTTACAAATATATTTCCAAAAATTAAAAGCAAGAAATATTATTTCTCAACTTTAGTAGTTGAATAATACTACTTTGTTTAACTGCAATATTCTAGAAGGTGGTGTATATTAAAAAGTAATCATTTTCATCAGTTTTTCGCATTTCAAATTTGAAATATTTACAAATAAATCATTAATATTTAAGATATATTACCAATGTAATACTAATAATGTGTTTATATAACATTGAACCGTTTAAAAACTATATTCCATAAAATGAAAACCAAGAAATAATTTTTTTAATCGAATTTAGTAATACTATTTTATTTTTGAAATAGAATTTAATAATTTTTGAAATCGAATTTGAAGGTGGTATATATTAAAAGGTAGTCATATTTTTTATCAGGTTTTACGCTTCAAATTTAAAATATGTTTAATAAAATTAAAATAGTTAATATATTTACTATGGCTGATTATTCTGGGATTGCACACGATATAATCATAAATTTTCTATGAGAACTGGAGATTTAAGAGATGTTGTGTTCTTTTTTAAGTAGACAATCTTTATTCTAGGTAGTAAAACTATTGGGTGTGTAGCCATTGAAATTAGAAAGACGTGGCCTATGATTTTCATCCATCTATAATAAAGAGAGTTATTTTTGTGTTTATACGTGCATAATGTGCTAACTAACAAAAAATTATTTAATCAAGCATTTCTACCAGAGAGACAACAAAAGATGGGATTACCTTTATTTTAGAAGGACTGATTTATTGTTTCCTTTTGACTACACTAGTATGAATTATTTTCTTTTTTTACTAATCTAGACTTTTTCGTGTAAAAAAAGGTTATAATTATTCTCATAGTATCTTAGGGGTAATGTACATATATAACTTTTGATATAATTTATATGATGTGGCTTAATGTGGTGTCTTCTAAAATCTCTTCTATTACTTATAGTACTCCCTCCGACCCATATTAGTTGACTCAAATTTGTCTATATATGGATATATCTTGCACTAAACCTTGACTAGATGCATTCGTATCTAGATGAATCTAAGTCAACTAATATGGGTCGGAGGGAGTATATATAGATATAATTAAATCGATTGTAGTTAGTTTATGATAATAGCCCACCAACAGATTAATGATTACACAATTTAGGATAATGTTACAAATAACTATCAGATGTATTAACACTAATAGGCCATGTTGCTTTTGCAAACTCGAGCCCGTTGGAACCAGTGTAATGTCTTATGCTTTCTCGGTTACTATGGAAAGGCGCACACACATTTCAAGATGTCCTTGGCCGAAAATTTAAGAAAAAATATATTGATTATACATACATAATTATTATCATTGAACTCCTATACAAAATGTTTTCTAATGATGCTAATTTTATACCAATTTTTTTGTATATTTCGTTGAACTCTGAGTCAACTACAAATCATGGAATACATGTGCGCCTTATTCATATGGATTGTAAGGGAGCATATTTGCGTTTTTACTGGATAAAACCTATAACACATCCATTTATATTATAGTAGAACTTACTAGATTAAACTATGAACCGATAGATATCATTTGGCCATTGCTAGATGAAATCGACAATTACAATTTTCATACAAGTTTGCTAAAACGAATCTAGGAACTTAACTCATGGAAGGAGAAAAATAATTAAGACTTAATAGACATAGACAAATGAAACAAATATAACTACTCTTCTAGCACCCAAAGAAGACACCTTACTCTTGGTTGATGCGCTTCGCCGCACTATTGATCATAGCATAGATGATATCAGATACCTCACCTTCGGTTTATGGGCTATGGCCAAATTTTGTTTTGAGACGCTAGCTCATATCTCACTTATTCCTCTATTTATCTTTGGTCTTTCGTGACTCTCGCTAGTTGAGGATGCATGGTTATTGTTAATTTTGCAATCAATCAATGGTATCCAAAATTGTAGACCAAAAGCGAATCAGATTGAACTAAACTTTATGAACATATTGCTGTAAGAGAATCATTCCACGTTTTGATAGCTACACTAATCTTTTTCGAATCATGCAGGAGAGTTGCATGTGCTATATTAAAATTAGGAGAAGGGTCCAGGAAATCAGAGTACAATGACCATTACAACAGAAAAAACGGTGATACAACCAACCCGACCTCTAAAACAAAACATCTCTAGAAACACACAAGGGGTAAAAACCTAACAAAGAGAATTACTAATAAAGGATAAAAAAATATTCTATTTCTCTCTCCAAATCGACCAAGCCACTAGCAGGAAGATAGAGAGGAATTGTATCTTTATATTGCCTTGTAGCGTTATCTTAGCTAAAAGCGACCAATTGTTTAGATAAGACAACTACGACATCATCTGCAGTACACCATGACATGCCAAAATTGAACACTAAACCATGTTAACGACCACATAGTTAATGAAGAGATGTTTCCCGTTATTTCTAGTCGTGTCGTAGAATACACTCCTGGGGTTATGAGGAAGGCCCCTATTCTTAAGCCAATCTGCAGTCCAGACCCTCCGTTTGTGTATATACAACACTATCCTGTCAGCTAAACTAATATAGTCTTACGTATGGATATACATTCCTGACCTATCAGCCAAGCCCAGTCGACCATGGTTTTGTTCCTGTTGCACTCATTGCGCTATTACAACAACCTGGCCGGGGCTGCGTAAAGAGCCGACGCACCCCACAGGCTATTTGCTTGACGCAGACATAACTATCGACACATCCTTGTCGCGTGAGGCGGACATTTTTCTTCCCGACGTGTCTCATTCCCATGATGAGTCCACAACTTTTCAAGTCTATCATCATATCTCTCCGTTCCACTCAAGTCTCCCATCTCATTCGTGGTGGCCGAAGCTGCTAGCTAGCCGGATAAGGAGACTAAAAAAGATAGAGCTACATGCATGAAACTGATATGTATTAACGATGGTACTGCGGTTATATCTCATACATGTCATCTACCACGGTTTAATTCGAGTAAACTCCCTGCCTGGTATGTTAGATATTAGTGGAAGGGAAGTCATTTGTTGTCACCCTATTGTACTACCTAGTGTGTTGTACAGTTGAACTTATCTACTCCCTCCCTATCAAAATAGATGTCGCAAACTTTTCTAAATTTGGATGTATCTAGACACTATTCAGTATACAGATTCATCCAAATTTAGACAAACTTTCGACATATATTTTGATACAGAGGGAGTAGTAATTTGTAGCCAACATCATGTCCTATCAAATTCTTATATCTCAGGTAACTCATCAATTTATATTCTACTCCTTCTGTTCCATAATTTCGGTCGGGCTTTTCATTTTAATTTGAACTAAAATTACGACAAGAATGATGGAACGGAAGGAGTAGAGATAAAACTATAGTACTAAATTACTTTTGACACTAGATAAGATTAAATCAATAGCTAAAATTTTAAAATGAAACTAAGAACTCAAAATGGAGGAAATTAGTTCAGAGATTATTTGTACATAGAAAAGAGAAAGAAAACTGAAGAACCGATGTTCTTCTGGCAACTAATTTGCAGCATCCTTTTGATCTTGGCCAAGGTGATACCTCACATTTGGTTAATCATCTGCTGCCTTAATTTGATTGGGTACAACGCCTCTTACCGAGCAACCAGACCAGTCTCTATTTCTCTGTGGTCTCCCTTGCTTCTCAATAGATGCCACTGAAGAGTTATTACCTGTATGCGCAATTGATCGATGGAATCCAAACTTATACCCAAACAACCCAATCTAATTTGTTAATATTTTTTGAGAGAGTGGATTTTGTGCTTGTGCATATGGGAACAAGACCTATGTGTACAAGCACAAATGTATTTCCCTTTTTGATAAAAGTAATGTTCCTGATTTTTATTCAAACCCATGAACCTTGCATTATGTAGTAAAGCGAGCCAAATCACTCGCCACTATAGGCGTTTCCCAGCTGATTAGGTTTATCTAACATCTTACAACCGTTTGGAGCAAAGCAGTAACCAACCTGATTACTTGACTAGAACAATACATAAATTCTAAAATAAGATCTTTGATCATAGATTTTTTCCTCCAAAGAATACTTCAAAAGCATCTCAACGGTCTCAAGCTCGACCTGACCCACACCCATTCCTAGGATTATTTGAGTGGATCTAATCTCATCCTCGGTAGCCAACGAGATGCTCCTATTATGAACTAGTGGAGACCTGGAGACTGCTGGACCCGCTCTATCGAGGCCTCAATCTCCCGTGGTGTAGGCACTTTACTTCTAAATGTCTTTCATTTCCATTACCCACCTACAACTTCTCATGTGTATCATGATTTCACAATATTTCCAATGAATCTACCATGTCCATTTGTTTTCAGTGGAGCTGCTCGCTAGAGCAATAAGGATACTAGAAAGATAGGCAAGAGCTCCATACCTCTCTGTCCGATATGTATTTAGCAGGTAACTACAAGGATATTTTTGTACTACATGTTAGCTTCAACGATTTACTTGGAGTGAAGTGCCTGCCGGGTAGGTTGTCCAACAATGGAGGCAGGGCATTTGTTTCCACCATTGTACTACCCTGCAGGTAGTAGGGTTACAGTTACATAGCCATTTGTACCCATCAAGCGCCCTATCAAATTCTCTCATCTTTTGAGATATTAGCACAAAATCAAGTTTGAATATCACGTACTGCCAGAAAAAAGTGTTACCCTCACACTATGGAAGGCCACACGATCAACAAATGTTTCAAACAACTTCCCACTCATGAATTGAATACTCCCAACAGGCATTCTACTATTACTCCTGCAACTATCGTGTTTTTCTTGTCGGCTGGTATGCATTTTGCACTCCTTTTCAAAACAACCTCAATGGTGTAATTTCCAAATAGAGCGAACTTGATGATTTCGTAATTATGAGATAAAGCCAATGGTGGGATTTAGCCTTACAGAGAGAAAGGGATCACAACATATATGGTAGAGTCTGTCCTTTTTTTATTTCATTTGTATATCCACTCTCTACGCCTAAAATCTAATTTCTGCGCTTCGAAAGTTTTTTCAATATTTTTTGAAGAACTCATGTCTTGTAAGAATTATAGAAACAACGTGTCACTTTTTCTGCACCAACACATATGCCTAGTAAACATCCTATGTATTCAACAAATTTGGCACTTCTTCTCATGGGATTCCTCTATGAGATGGAAGAACAAACGTGTCAGTTTTTTTTCTTCTTCCATTGAGACGTGTCCAGGGAAGAGCGCTACCGTGAAGAACATATGAGTTACTGTATGGGATATGTGCAAGCCGTTCTATAAAACTAACTACTTAAACCCGAGCAGCAAGCATCAAGATCTAGTCAACCGCTAAGTGACTAACCATTATAATCCAAGGTCAGCCAAACTAGCTTGTACATACTCTACGTATAAATCGAAGTCCTGACGAACCTTGTACGTGCGACTCGAGAAGCTCACTTATTTGATTTCTCCCCATGCCTAATTCATAAACTTTGCTTTCAGATGTGTTTCATCCCCATTTTCCCCATAAGAAATCCACAACTTCTCATGCAACTTCCCTGTGCGACTCGATCTGTATTTCTCCATAGTCTCGCTTGTATCTAAAGTGCTGTTCGGCGACGGTTGTTATGACTGGTTGATGGGCCGGTGGATTTACTTGTAGATCACCAATCGGATCTGACTTATTTGTTGAAAATCTGAGCATCCAGGAGTTACAACTTGGAGCTAGCGTGAAAGGATTCGTGATACAATTTCGCAGCACTGGGATGCTAGGGTAGGGACTAGACGGGTGATGAGCACTATGTCACAATTAAGCTCATGATTCCTGTTCCGAAGACTACAGCTAGCTTTGCTACGCGTTGTGGTGTGCCACTACATTGACCTTGCAAAAAGAATGGTTGGCACGGTCTAGAGAGGTTGTTGTGGTATGCCTAACCGTTAGAGATACTCTACAGCGCACCTAGACTTTCCTACAGCCAACAGCACTAGGGACATGATGGAGATAGTTAGTAGGGCAATGGTTGATACTGTTGGAGGGGCTTTGACCTGGGGAATACCCGAACTCAGCACGAGGGAGTCCTCCTCCACGCCTATTGAAGGCATTAGGGTTCCAGATGTGTCTCATTCTCATTATGCATCTACAACTTCTCAAGTCTATTACGACCTCTATTCCACTCAAGTCTCATGTCTCATTCGTGGTGGTTGGAGCCACAAGCTAGCGAAATAAGGAAACTAGAAATATAGGCGTGAGGTAGCCGCCTCAGTGTACATATGTATTTATAAGGGTACCGCCAGGGTATTCGATCTTGTGCATATAATGAATTAATGACTACAAATATTTAGATCGACCATAACTCCTCCTCAGGTACGAGATTGTGTCTAACAGTAGGCTGACCTGTCCTTTGAAACACTATAAAATGCGCGTGCAGTTTGTTCTAGGCCAAAGTTCACGTCAATGAATATATTTGTCTAGAGTGTACTGGTTGTCGTGCTCGACCGTACTACCCCTTCAGGATGGAGAGCCTTCTGCACATGAACAATGATAGTGCCCCTACTCAACAGTCAACACAACTATGTCTTCACATTGTACATAAACTTTTTTAGATAACATGCTAGATTAGTTCGCAGGTAATACACGGTATAAGGTAGCCTTACAGGACGGGCCCTTGGCCTAAGGTTCCAAAACAAAAACTTTGATTGAAAAGAACACGACAACAAAATAAAACCCCTAGCTTACAGTAGCTTCATCACTTAAAGGTTGGCGCAGGGCGACAAGGAGGCAGTCGATCACCAACTAGTAGTTAGATTTGGAGAGTAGACGCCATTGCTGCGAGCCTACAAAAACATAGAGTTTTACAAACAGGTTGTTTAGGAAAATGCCCTCAATTGATTGCAAATATGCCAAATAGCCCACGATTGAGCTGTGGAAAAAACCAATATGAACTTTAGTTTCCTTGAGGGTACAGGATATTCCAAATGCAAGATAGAATTTGTTTCCATGCAACATCCAGCAAAGCGGGAATAGCACTCGACATAAATCTTGCTAGCACATATCCGAATAAAAAGTGATTTGCATTTTCAAACTCGCCACATAAGGCACATTTACCATCACATGGACCATCATGTCAAGTGAGGATTTGTTATGTCGATGGCAGTCTGCTCTTGGAAAGCTGCCACAAGAAAATCTTGATTTAAATGACATTTTGCCCGACCAGAAGAAACCAGGAACAACCGGCTCCTCTTGTCTCACGATCTATCCATATAAAGAAGCCACTAAAAAGAACAAGAGGGTTCCAAAGCCGAAGTCACCTTATCGGGATCCAAAGAGGGGTGAGGACTTTGAATTTTAGACCACATCTCCCTGCATAAGGCCACTTCATGTTCTATAAAGTTTCGCGGAAAGTGAATGATCCATCCTATTCCGTCATGAGCTTGGGAGTCTTGGATATTGAGGTTGGAAGGAATATCGAAAAAGCAAGGAGATCTGACTCTGAGTGGTGATGCACTTGTCCACCAGTCAAACCAAAATAGGAATCTTGAACCATCGCCTATTAAATTTGGCTTCTAACTTGAAGTAATGTTTGATTTTATGGAGTTCGTGCCAAAAATGAGAGCCCCCCACTAGGGAAGATGTATCTAGGTTCTCTGTCCCCTGCTTTGCTTGCACTATTTGTCGCCATAGTGATTTGCTATCCTCCTTTGACAACAAAACGTCAAATCGATTTAGTGAGAAGAGCAATGTTGAGCACCTTAGAATTTAGCACCCCAGAACACCTTGGTCTTTGGGGTGGCCCACATAAATCCAATGCACCATGTGATATTTTATCTTGTTTGAAACGCCCTACCAAAAAAATCCAGCCAATTTTTTTAGCCAAACCTTCATGAGTCCCCTCATCTAAGAAGAACAGCCCCATGGAAAAGATAGGAAAGCTGGCCAGGGAGGCATTGGTGATTGTCAAGCGCTCTGCCGATGGCAGAAACATGTCTTGCCAAGAATCAACTCCATCATAGTCAGCTTTCTATCTGTCACAGGGAAGCCTAAGTGAGACGAAAGGAGCCCGAAGCACAATTCAGTAAATTACCCACTCTCTGTTGCTCTTGTGGTGAGGCCCACATCACAATAACCTCACTCTGGAGGAAGTCTATTTTGAGGCCAGAGATGATTCCAAAACATGGCAAGATGAACTTTAGGGTAATGATATATTTGTAAAAAAAACTATCATAACGAGCGTATCATCACAAATTCTAAGTGGGTTACACCACGTAGAATATGATGATCAATGACTCCATGAATTTTTTTCGAAATGGAGAGTGGAGCCCCGGCCTCTGCATCAAGCGATGCACACAACCTTTATTTTTATTAGAACCACATTGTTTGGCAAAAGCCATTACAAATATGATACACATTGGAACCACCAAAACTACACACTGAGCAAAAACGATAACTGTATCGCCAGCTCCCCAACGAGATCTATCAAACCCCTATCAATCTGTTTCGACCCTCCCATGGTCACCCACACTGTTGTCACTCGCCAAGAGAAGCTGGAGTGCCTTGGCACGGCGGCACGAACTCAAGCGAAGGGAGTCCTAGAACCGCACAACATATCCACAGAGTTGCGCCCACGCACAAGCTCCGGATATCGCCACCTCCAAAATCTTCCGCCAACCTGTCGTCATCATGTAGATCAAAGCGCATACTCTCGCCACACCAGCCACCAACACCGCCTCGGTGCCAAGCAGCACCACCCCCCGTGCGCTAGCCGCTCCATCCTCCTGCCGCTTCCGTCCAACGCTGCTCCACAAGCGATGCTCCCATGAGACAACGCGATACTGACACCACGGGACCGCCATCGCCCGACCCGAAGATCTTAGGATTTCCCCCGGAGTAGCACGATTGAGGTCGACACAAGGTGCACGACGATGCCTTTATTAAGGTAACGACGTGGTAACGCTGCCATCGTCTACCAATGGCTCGGTTTTCACCGACACCTATGTTTCCCCGCCTCGCTACTGGGACTGGAAGACAGATCGCGAGATCTGCCAAACCAGCCGCAGGCCGACCACCTTCGACGAAGAAGATGACCACCTCCACCAAATCCAAGGCCAACGTCGATCCCTACATCCTGTGAGAACTCCAAAAGTGATGCCCTCAAGAGGGGAACGATGTACAGGACACCGCCATTGCTTGATCCCTCGGGATCTGAGGTTTCCCCCAGAGATTTCTTGGCTAGAGGGACGAGGGGCACCAGATCGCCGTCCGCCACGTCGCTCCTCCTCCGGCCATGCCGCAGTCGCCACACGCCAGATATGCCACGCCGCTGAGGTGCCCGACACGCACCCCATCCGCAATGAAGATTGGCGTCCCGCGCCGCCGATCTACGCCGGGGAAGAAGAGAGATCACCCCCGCCACCGCCGGCGCCTAGGCTTTGCCTAGCCACGACCTTGTTGGCAGCGGGGGAGAGAGGAGGGAAGGGAGTTGGGGGAGGCTGAGGAGGTGGCGGCTAGGGTCCCCCCCGTTGCCACACGGGGGGCGAGAGGAGGGAGGAGAGAGGAATCTAATTTGTTGTATCTAGTTCATGAATGTGTCCCACCGCATTTGTTGTATCTAGTGCAGCTGCTAATGCATCCGCGACAAAGTCAAACAATAAAGGGGAGATGGAATGCCTAACTCACAGACATTTGCCCTCCAGAGACCAGTTGCATAATTGTGTGGATGTAGCCTGATCTAGAGCATTTTCGCGAGCACTTTGCGGATGACAAACCGTCTCATACGATCATAAGCTTTCTCAAAATCTAGTTTCAGCACCACTACCCCTAAGTGTTTTGATTTTATCTCGTGGATGATTTTGTGAGGAGCTAGTGGCCCACCATTAATCATCCTCCCTTTAATGTAGTTTGTGACAGGGATACAATGTGGTGCGCTATTGGCGAAAGCCACTGCACAAATCCTTTTCCCAGCAGCTTAAAGAGGACATGAATTAGAGTTGTCGGCCTAAATTGGGTAATGGACTCAGCACCCAGAACTTTAGGAATTAGGGTTAAAATACCAAAATTCAAGAGAGAAAGTGCAGCACCAGCTATTTAAGAAAAGGCCAAAACAATTTATAAAACGAAATTGAAAGGCCATCACGGTGATAGTGGTGTCGGATTTTGCCTCTCTGAAGGCCTCATTGAGTTCATGTGGCAAGAAGGAGAGAGGTAAAGCCAGATTCTCCTCGTCCAACACTCGGCTTGAGACCTCCCACATGTTCGAGCGTAGGACGAGAAGATTGGGCTCATCTAATGCCATGAGATTTAGATAAAAATTAAACTGGAGATGTGGGCTTGAATTTGAACAAGTTCATGGATAACACCAGTGCTGGTTGACAGAGAGAACATGCAATACTTTTGTCTTCTACCGTTAGCACGCACATGGTTGCTGCATTAAGCGTGGCTAGTGGGAATTCAACCTAAACATGTTGATGCATTAAGCGTGGCTAGTGGCAATTGAACTTCCCTATCTGTCGAAACTAAGACTTGATCAATAGCACACTTCTGATCGTGTTAGTTTGCTTGTTCATCCAAGTAAACGCTGCCCCTATTCTATGAATTTCCCTAGTGCCACTCTGGCTATGAAATCGTTTAATAACGTAAACCTAGGCCAATCAATGTTCCTATTATTCTTCTCTCTAATAACTCTAATCAAGTTGAAATATGCACTAATCATTACTGAGATTTGGCAAGAGGACACTTTCCTGGCAAGCTCTTTGATGAAGGAAACAGAACGAATGTGATCATCTGGGCCATAGACTCCAGTAAACTGAAATAAAAAACTAGACACGTGATGCATGACCGACACACTAATGAAGAAATCACCCTGATCAATGCCCCTACTTTTAAAGAGATATCTCTAATCCCCACCAGCATGCCCCCCCCAGTGGCTCGTGGCAGGTAGCCAACTCCAATGGAATTTCCCCAAAATCCAAGCTTTGGAGCTCTTGATCCAAAAAATCTTTGTTTGATTGTCTCCTGCAAATAGGTGATATCTAGCTTTTCTTTTCTTATGACATTCCTACGTTTCTCACGATCACTAGTAGAAACGAGGCCTTTGGTTGAGCCTGGAAATGGGCTTTAACACCGGTTCTTCTACGAACCGGTGTTAAAAGGGGCGCCTGTACCAGCGTGGCCCGTGCAGCAAAAAGGAGCCCCCCCTTTAACACCGGTTCGTGGCACGAACCGGTGTTAAAGGCCCATGCACCAGTGGCCCGCGCAGCCCCCCCCCCTTTAACACCGGTTCGTGGCTTGAACCGGTGTTAAAGGGGGGGGGCTATATAAGACACCGCAGCCCACACCCCACTCTTTCATTTTTTCACTATCTCATTTTGGAGCCTAGCAAGAGGGTGTGAAGTGTGCTAGTTTGTGTTTTTTCGTATGCACAAGAGGTGTTCGGTGAAATGCCCGAGAGCTCAAAATAAGTTTTCTCGTTGCTCTTTCCTTCTCGGTCGAGGTCGGCAACTATACTTTCATGTGTCATTAATGTAGTATATATATAAATGGTCATCTCCCTATTATTTTTTGATATATACTATATATTAATGCAGATGAACCGGCAATGGATGTACGGTGACCGCCGCACTTCCGAGTACATTACGGGCCTCCAAAATTTTATCGTTGTGGCTAATGCAAACCGTGGTCACAATGGTTTTATGTGCTGTCCGTGTGTTCACTGTCAGAACAAGAAAGACTACTCAAATACCAGAACCATTCACGCCCACCTGCTTCGATCCGGTTTCATGCCCAGCTATAATTGTTGGACCAAGCACGGAGAAAAAGGGGTTGTGATGGAAGACAACGAAGAAGAAGAGGATGATGACAACTATCATAATATGTATCCTGAATATGATGATACTGCAACGTGGTAGATAATGAAGATCAAGAGGCAGCAGATGGGCCCACTGATGACGATCTTGGTCGGGCCATTACTGATGCAAAGGAAGAATGTGAAACTGAAAAGGAGAAGCTGGAGCAGATGTTAAAGGATCACAAAACATTGCTGTACCCAACTTGCGAAGATGGCCACAAAAAGCTAGGTACCACACTGGATTTGCTGCAATGGAAGGCAGAGAACGGTGTGACTGACAGCGCATTTTCAAAGTTGTTGGTAAAAATGAAGAATCTTCTTCCAAGAAATAATGAGTTGCCCGACAGTACATACCAAGCAAAGAAGGTTGTCTGCCCTCTAGGATTAGACGTGCAGAAGATACATGCCTGTATTAATGACTGTATCCTCTACCGCGGTGAGAAGTATGAGAATTTGGATGCATGCCCGGTATGCACTGCACTGCGGTATAAGATCAGACGAGTCGATCCTGGCGATGTTGAGGGCGAGGCCCCTAGGAAGAAGGTTCCTGCCAAGGTTATGTGGTATGCTCCTATAATACCACGGTTAAAACGTCTCTTTAGAAATAAAGAGCATGTCAAGTTGTTGCGATGGCACATGGAAGACCGTAAGAAAGACGCGATGTTGAGACACCCCGCTGATGGGTCACAGTGGACAAAAGTCGAGCGAGAGTACCCGGACTTCGCACGTGACGCAAGGAACTTAAGGTTTGGTCTAAGTATAGATGGCATGAATCCTTTTGGTGAGCAGAGCTGCAGTCACAACACCTGGCCTGTGACTCTATGTATCTATAACCTTCCTCCTTGGTTGTGTATGAAGAGAAAGTTCATTATGATGCCAGTGCTCATCCAAGGCCCGAGGCAACCCGGCAACGACATTGATGTGTACCTAAGGCCATTAGTTGAAGAACTTTTACAGCTGTGGGCCAAACCAGGTGTACGTATGTGGGATGAGCACAAAGGGGAGCCATTTGACCTACGAGCATTGCTTTTCGTAACCATCAATGATTGGCCTGCTCTTAGTAACATTTTAGGGCAGACAAACAAGGGATACAATGCACGCACACACTGTTTAGATGAGACTGAAAGTGTATATTTGGATAAATGTAAGAAGGTTGTGTACCTAGGGTATCGTCGATTTCTTCCGAACCTGCATCCAGTAAGAAAGAAAGGCAAGCATTTCAAACGTCTGGCAGAACTCCGGAGGAAGCCTGTCCTCCGTACTGGTGAGGAGGTATTTGGTATGGTCAAGGACCTAGAAGTAATCTTTGGAAAAGGTCCTGGCAGTCTATCTGTTCCGAATGACGATGCCGGACACGCGCCCATGTGGAAGAAGCAATCTATATTTTGGGACCTACCCTATTGGAAAGTCTTAGAGGTCCGCTCTTCAATCGACGTGATGCACGTGACGAAGAATGTTTGCGTGAACCTGCTAGGCTTCCTAGGAGTGTATGGGAAGACAAAAGATACACCGGAAGCACGGCCGGACCAGCAACGTCTGAAAGACCCTGAAGAGCCTATGCATCCTGAGAACGAGAAGGGTAAACGATGCCACTTAACTCCTGCCAGCTACGCTCTTACCAAAGCAGAGAAGGAAATATTTTTTGAATGCCTGAGCAGTATCAAGGTCCCGTCTGGCTTCTCGTCGAATATAAAGGGAATAATAAATATGGCAGAGAAAAAATTCCAAAACCTGAAGTCTCATGACTGCCACGTGATTATGACACAATTGCTTCCGATTGCATTGAGGGGGCTTCTACCTGAAAATGTTCGAGTACCCATTGTGAAGCTATGTGCATTCCTCAATGCAATATCTCAGAAGGTAATCGATCCAGAAAGCCTACCAGGGTTACAGACATATGTGGCCCAATGTCTTGTCAGCTTTGAGTTGGTGTTCCCACCATCCTTCTTTAATATTGTGACGCATCTCCTGGTTCACCTAGTAGAAGAGATTGCCATTCTCGGTCCTGTATTTCTACACAATATGTTCCGCTTTGAGAGGTACATGGGAGTCTTAAAGAAATATGTTCATAACCGTGCTAGGCTAGAAGGAAGCATCTCCAAGGGCTATGTAACAGAGGAGGTCATTGAGTTCTGTGTTGATTTTATTCCTGACCTTAAGGCGATTGGTGTTCCAGAATCACGACATGAGGGGAGACTGGGTGGAAAAGGCACCCTAGGATGTAAAGCAATGATATGTAGGGACGGGCATTCTCTCAATCAAGCACACTACACGGTTTTACAAAGATCTATCTTGGTTGCCCCGTATATCAATGAACACAAGAATTTAATACGCCTCAAACACCCCGGGCAGTCTGATGAATGGATTATAAGTGAACACATGGCGAGTTTTGGCGGCTGGCTGCAAAGACTTCTCACGAATAACACCACTGTTGGGGATCAGCTGTACTTGTTGGCCAGGACACCATCTTCGACTGTATGTACTTTCCAAGGGTATGAGATAAATGGGAATACATTTTACACGATAGGCCAAGATAAAAACAGCACCAACCAAAATAGTGGTGTCCGCTTCGATGCAGCAGAAGACAATGGGCAAAAGACCACGTATTATGGGTTCATAGAGGAGATATGGGAACTTGACTATGGACCTAATTTTAAGGTCCCCTTGTTTCGATGCAAATGGGTCAAGCTAACAGGAGGGGGGTTGAGGTAGACAAGAAGTACGGAATGACAACGGTGGATCTCAACAATCTTATGAAGGTAGACAAGAACTTAGACGAACCATTCGTCTTAGCCAATGATGTGGCTCAGGTTTTCTATGTGAAGGACATGTCTACCAAACCGAAAAAAAAAGAAAAAATAAGCAAACAGATACATCACACGATGAGCCAAAGCGTCACATAGTTCTTTCAGGGAAAAGAAACATCGTGGGAGTGGAGGACAAGACAGACATGTCAGAAGATTATAATAAGTTTGATGAAATTCCGCCCTTCAGAGTGAAGACTGACCCAACCATCCTGTTAAACGGTGTTGATACTCCATGGTTACGGCCGACGCGATCATAAGATTGACTATATGTATTAATTGAGCCATTTTTGGCACACATATGTATCTCAACATGGAAATCAATGTCATATTTCTTCTGTTAACACTATATGTATTAAATGAGCCATTTTTCTTCCTTCTATTTCTTCCCTCCATTTTTCTTCCCGCCATTTTTTCCCGCCATTTTTTCCTGCCATTTTTCCCGCCATTTTTCTTCCCGCCATTTTTTCCCGCCAGTTCTTCCCTCTAGTTCTTCCCGCCAGTTCTTCACTATATATATATAGGGTTGGCCTCCATTGTCATTGCACATCTCTAGACTCATATATGCAACCTCATCACTCTTTCCCATGGCTTCCACCGTAGCACTAACCCCCAGGGAGGCGGAGGCGCTTTGCGCCTCGAACTACCCCTGCCCGCCGGGCTACTGTGTCCCCGTCGGCTAGATGCTGAGTGCCGGAGGCGTGCCGGTTCCCCCTGTCCCTCTAGGTGTGGCGCGCCGGATGGCCATCACGAACCACTACTACTTCGAGCTCACGCCGGAGCAATGGAGGAATCCCAGATGGCATCCCGACTATTTCCCTACTTGGGAAGCCTTCTTCGTGGATCGGCGTGAGAGGGCGCTCGCCAGGCACGAGGAGGACGGCCCACCTCCTCCGAACTTCAACGAGGCCGGCCGTCGGCTATGGTGGCGCGGTCGGACTCTCCAGAGCGTCATGGCCTATGACACTGCCGCCGACTCTAACCCTCGTCTGCGCTACCCTGAAGTCCAGCCCACGCGTACTCAGCCTTCAAGCTTCAATTACGGCGACCCCGACGATGACACCGATGACGGCGGCGGCGAGTACGACGACTACAGTGGCGAGTATTACAGGTGTAGGCAGGAGCATGACTGAATCACTCCAACATTCTGAAACAAGTTCGGCCGATTGTTACTTAATCTGGCCATGTATCTTAATTTTCAGTTCTTTTATGTATCTTAATTTTTAGTCGTGCTTTATGTAACTTACTATTAGTTGCATTCTGTATTTTAATTCCAGTTCTATCTCCTTCACAAAATGACCTATCTCATTCGAGGTTTCTTGGCTTTCGGGTCAAATGACCAATGTTATGGCTAGAATCAAGGCATAGTTTGTGATAATATGGCCATATTGTGCATACATGTGCATCATGGCATGGCAAACAATGTTGCAAGAGGAAGTTTTCCTTTTTATCGCACCAAAAAGGAATTTTCCATTTTCCGAGCATAAAAAACAGACGGTTTTGTGAAGCAACCACCAAATTGCTAATTCAAAAAACCACCACCACATTTTACAAAAATACTAGACCACCTTATATGGACAATGTACCAACAGGGGGATCTAAAACCTTTCCGTCCACCTCTGGTGAAAAAGACAAATTCCTGCCGAATCGGTAGGAAGTGGGTCAGATATGAACTACAGGTACATGATACGATGCTCATGATTTTTTACAAAAATCATTTTTAGGTTCACAATATGCTATTTTATCAAAAATCCAATGCAAGTTGAGCGAGGCTTTGTCAGATTTAAGTGTATACAAAAGATGCGGCATTTAAATATCCAATCAATTCAAAAATGTTAATACAAAATAAAATATGATTTTCTCTAATAAAATAGGATTAGATTCCTTTTTAGATGCTTAATATTTCTTATGTTCAAAGTTTTAGGATTTGACAATTTATTTTTGTTTGAATTGAATAATCAAAATTTATATGTAAGTGTTTTAATCATTTTGAAAATTTTCATCTAAAGTAAATATAATTTTTTTTACATGAATGGATAGATATTATTTTTCTGAAAATTATGATATATTATTCGTATTTTTCTGAGTTGAAATGAATAAGATATGAATTTTCTAAATTCATATCCTATTTTTTGAATTATAAATGCCCCCACCCCTTTAATGCATGAAATAAATGCCCCCCCTTTAACACCGGTTCCATCCAAGAACCGGTGTTAAAGGGGGGGCACACCGGTTCTAGCCATGAACCGGTGTTAAAGGGGGGGGGGGGCGCATTTATTTCGTTTCGCGCGCGCACACCCCCCCTTTAACACCGGTTCCATCCACGAACACCCCCCCTTTAACACCGGTTCCATCCACGAACCGGTGTTAAAGGGGAGGGGGGGTTATAACGCACGTCGTCGCCCTTCCTTCTTCCCCCCAGCCAGATCGAAAGCGCGCGTGAGAGAAAAGCAGAGGAGAGCCCCGGCGCCGTCCAGCCGTCGCCGTCGCCGTCTAGCCCTCGCCGTCGCCATCCCGCGCCCCGCCCTCGTCGTCGCCGCCCTCGCCGTCGCCGTCTAGCCCTCGCCGTCGCCAGAATAATTTTATTTGTGTGTAATTGCATATATATATTGTTGCATATATGTTGTATATATTGTTGCATATATGTATATAATTAGTTATTAGTATTTTATAAGTGTGTAGTTTAGTGTGTATTATTAGTAGTTTAGTGTTAGTATTAGTTTAGGGTTTATTTAGTTTAGGGTTTATTTAGTTTAGGGTTATTAGTTTAGGGTTATTTATTTAGTTTAGGGTTATTTAGTTTAGGGTTATTTATTTAGTGTAGTTTAGTGTATTTAGTTTAGGGTTATTTAGTTTAGGGTTATTTATTTAGTGTATTTAGTTTAAGGTTATTTAGTGTATTTTATAGTTAGTATTAGTTTAGGGTCGTCACCTCGCTGCTCTGCAAGCGCCGCCCCTGGCTGTCGTCGTTAACGTCGCTCCGGTGACCCTAGGTAGTGGCGCCGCCAGTTTTAGGTAGGCCGTATCACGCTGAGGCGAACCCGCTACCTCGCTGTCGCCCTAGGTCGCTCTCCAGCGTCGCCAGCCGCCGCTTTCTAGAGCATCCTCCGGTCAGCCACTGTAGCTAGCCCCTCTCGTATGCATCCGGGATTTCTCCGAATTACGGTTTGGACCCCTCGGAACTCGTTTAAAATGATCAAGCATCCTTAGGGTTTTAATTTCATTTGTGTATTTTTGTATGAATAATATGTATATTTGTGTATGAATCCAAGTCCACTTGAATGTTTACTCTCTTACTCTAGATAATATTATTGTTTTAGAAACTATGAATCCACTTAGTAGAAACCTTGAAGAAGAAGAAATAATGGAGAACATTATCGATGAGGACACCTCACAATATCTGAACTTGGAGGGACATGATGACAGCTCAAGTAGTCATGGAGAAGATGAAGACCCCGGTGAACGCAATTTAGTGATTACAAAGTCCGGCGAGGTATATGCATTGATTAAGCCTCTGCTGACTTCCACCAACAATCTTCTTCTACATGTATTAATTAACGCTTCTTTCTTCTTTTAGCCCTCTGGATCGACCAGCCAGGAACCATCTTCTTCTAAGAAAAAGAGCAAGCGAGGCGCGAGCCATCGGTTGAAAGATCATGCAAAGTTCACGATCGAAGCAGTCCGTGTTGATGGTAGGCCGATGGAGCCCAAGAAGGCCGCAGACAAATTTGTACGTCAGGCTGTAGTTCTTGTTAGGGACCAAATCCCAATCATAATTGAATATTGGAATAAGCCAAAGAAGGGCGACGGTACCTTTGTCGATGAAAGATCCAAAGAAACTCTTTGGAATTCGCTGTTGGTAAATTTCACCCTTCCGACAGAGGAGGATGAAAACAAACCGGTTATAAAGGAAAAGGTCAAAGAGTGGACTCTAAAGAAGATGGCTGACGCTTTCCGCAACTGGAAGACAAAATTTAACAAATTTGTCAAAGCTCGCGAGACTTCAGATTTCGAAGACACATATTATGCGAAGATAAGACCTCACTGGCGCGAATTTGTGGCATACAAGAAAGGTGCTATAGCTACAAAGAGGTCAGAAACCAATACGCTAAATGCCCAGAAGAAGGAATATCACCAGAGGACAGGGTCAGGTGGCTACATATCTCAGAGGCCTAAGTGGGAGGAAGCTGAGAAGGCCCTGCGCGACAGAGGGATCACACCCCAGACACATGGGTGGGACCTACGTGCAAAGACTTGGTTCTACGGAATCGGGGGAAGGTTGGACCCAGAAACAGGATTGTGTATCTTCCCAACCCTCCTTGCCAAACCCGTCACTGAACTCATCACGACATACGAGGAAACAGCTGCCAGGACCTTCCATCTCGACAGAGAGAATGACCAGCTCACACGCGCCATCGGTAAAAAATAACACCCTAGACATGCACGAGGCACAGGGGGTATGACGTGGAAGGATGGGTTTGCCGAGTGGAGCGACTCTTACAGATGGCGCGGCAGAAAAGAAAAAGAGCATACAGAGCGGATGACACAGATAGAACATGCACTTGTGGCGCTGCAGGCGCAAGTGAATGCACAACAGAGCCATCAAGCTACCAGCCCATCTCAGCGGCACGAAGAGCCTGCATTGGAATCTGCCGGTGGCCCAGACTCTGCGCGGAAAAGCAGCGTGGCTTCCACGGAGAACGTGCAGCCCACGCTTGAAATGGCGGGTCCTCGATACCCCGTGGATGAGATCACGGAGAGCGAACACGCTGAGCTGCATGTGAGATTAATGGGCTTATCCATTAAGGTGGCTGTCGGCTATGCCTTACCTCCTGTAGCTGGTGGAACTTACCACTGCCGACCGATTCCAGATGGCTATGCTATTGTCGGGGTGGATGAGGTTGTGAAGGAATATGAGGAAGCACAGCTTGACCATGCTACAGGTGAATGGGAAACTCAACTCAAATTTGCAGTGAAAACAACCATTCTTTGGAAGAAGGAACACATCGTGCTTTCAAATTGGAGGCCACTGGCACCCCCGCCGTCTCCGCAGCGTCAGCAGTCTGAGCCGCTTCACCATCTCCTGCGCGGCAGCCATCTCCGGCGCTTCAGCCATCTCCTGCACGGCAGCCATCTCCGGCGCGCCAGCCATCTCCTGCCCGTCAGCCATCTCCGGCGCTTCAGCCATCTCCTCAGCGTAAGCGGAAGAGCACTGCCACAAAGAGCATCACTAGCACTGCCACAAAGAAATCCGCAGGAAACCGTACGCCAAAGAGTTCAAAAAACTACGTCCCGCAGCCTTCCGCCAAGCCATTGCCGGTTTTACCGTGGAATCGCAGCGACGAGGAGACCAATAGGATCTCGGAAGAAGAGGTCAAGAAATTCTTTGCACCTAGACGGGCCGAGCCAAAGGAGAAAATAGATCCGGCGGTGGTGGAGAAGTTTTACAAAAATCTTTTGAAACCTGAAACCCCACTTGTGCCGGACTACGAGCGCCAGATTTTGAAGGCGGATGCAAGGCGCCGTAGGGAGACTGAAAGTAACAGTCGTGCGGCACCCCAGAAAACAGTTCCCATGCTCGGAGAGCAGGAAAACCAATCATGCGCCCCGCTCCAAGTGTTCGACACACGGGACGCTCCTCCCGTAAATGATTACGAGGCAGAGCTGCAAAGAAAGGCCAATGAGATGGGGATGACTTACATTGCATACTTGAACATCATGGGAGACAGCTTGCCCAAATGCGATGCCAACCCCATACAGCCATGGAAGTATGGGAAGAATCTCGTCAAGAAAGAGGAGCTCAAGAATCTACCAACAAAGATGCGAAGATTGCACAAGTGGTACCTTGATTTCTGCAAGACGAGAAAGGAAGAATGGATCACGGCGCATATAAGAGATGAGATTTTCTTGTGCGGAGACGACGAGATCAACTTCAACATTCAAGACTTGCATTTTCTATTCAATCAGAAGGAACTCGACAAAGCTGCCATCAGCCTTTATTGTGTGTAAGTATTATTTCTGTATTTTCTATCTCATCTCATTCACTTCATTAATTGCATGTATATATATATGCTCACCATATATGTATATACTATTATGCAGGAAAAAGGTTATGGAATGCTTGAAAGGAGGACCTTTTGACATTGGGTTCGTTGACCCAAATAGAGTTCATGAAGAAGTGGTAAGAACCAAACCCGGGCAAACAGAAGATTTATTGCTAAGGTCTTTACTGAGACAACAAACCAAAAGGGAAATACTATTTCCTTACAACTTCTCGTGAGTACTGTTACCCTCTCTTGTACACATTCTGTTTCGGCTTACTTGATGTTAAGTGTAACTGATGATGAGTTATGCGTGCGTAGGTTCCACTTTATTCTGCTAGTCATTCAACGTGACTCAGGAAAAGTCCTTGTCATGGACTCGTTACGAAAAGAAAAAGAGCTATGGGCAGACTTTAGAGAGATGCTCCAGAGGTAATTTCAATCATATTATCGCACTAGATCGGCAACTTTCGTGGCAACAAGTAATTAATTACTCCTTTATCCATTTTCTTTGCCGGACAGGGTTTGGAAAAGGTTCACGGGCAGGACCGTGGGTGAATGGTCAGAAGAACTAAAATTTGTAGACCAAAATGTAAGTAATACTAGCTAGCTAGGTCTGCGTATCTCTTTGATTCTGCTTCCAATTCCATTATATCATGCTTTATTGATTATTATTTTGATTGAACTCTCTATTCTCGTAAAGTGCGCGCATCAGGGACACGGCAATAACTTATGTGGGTACTATGTTTGCGAGTTCATTCGCAACATGATATGTGCGACGGGCCAAGCCGCACTAGAACAACTTAGAGTAAGTAAACAAAGTACACAACATTATTTTATTACCATCAATTGTGTTGAGTTTTATTCTTATATATATATTGACCCCATTCTTCATATATATTCAAATCGAACGGATGCGGGACCAACTCCTACCATTTGACCGCATACGAGCCATTCAAGAGGAATTGGCGGGGTTCATACTTGATGAGGTCGTCACGCCTGGCGGAGAACTCTTTAGATATCCACCAAAATGAACGTTGTATATATGCTTGAACGTGTTTGTCTTTTACTTGATGCTTCAATGTTTACGGAGAATACCACACAATGACGATGTTGTGTATAATAATAGTTGCTTAATTATTCATGTACTCGTATGTACCGATGACGATGTATGTGTATACCGCTCCCGATCGATTCCCCCTCCCCCCTCCCCGTCCCCGCCGCGCCACAGAAATACGCCTAGAACGGGGCAGGGGCAGAACTCTGCCGCGGCAGAGATTTAGGCCGTTTTCCTACCGCGGCAGAGATTTATCTCTTTTTCCTGTCGCGGCACAGAACCTTTAACACCGGTTCATGTTACGAACCGGTGTTAAAGGGGGGGGGGGGCCTGAGCCCTGCGGCAGCCCCACGTGCGCCACCCTTTAACACCGGTTCGTATAAGAACCGGTGTTAAAGGGGGGCCCCTCTAACACCGAACCCTCAACAGCGGTTCTACAACCGCTGTTAGAGGGCCCTCCAAACCGGTGTTAGAGGGGGGGGGTGTGCACTAGTGGATGGTCACTCTGACCGAAAATCCGCATATTCCAACCCATAGTTCTCATTTGGAAATCTTGGTTTGAGTTCGTGCTTGTCAAGATGTAGTTTGTCTAAAGTTTAGTTTGGTTGTCACCGCGCCTGCAATGGAACTGTTCCATCCAGTTCTTTGTTTAGTCGTGATATGTTCTGTGTTTCTTGGCTGCTAACTCCAAGCTGCTTTCATTGAGGCCACAACTAAGGCTCCTTGAGCCAATTCGTTAGTGCGAATAAAATAGAGAATGTAGGAAGGGAAAGAATCTAGGGTAGTAAACTTAAAACCCGAAGAAACCGCAAGTAAACTCTCATCGGGAATATCAGATAGAACCACAAAGTCAGCAACTTCGAGAGGGTAAATGCATGTACTAGGAGCATTAGTCTCGGATGTGCGCTGCACCGCTTTCTAGAGGATGTGAGTGGTATCTTGAGTCTTCGTCCTGAGGCTACGACGAGCATAAGAAGAGGGAGTTCACGAAGTAGCACCAGCGGCATGCTTGGCGCGCGGTGGTCTTGTCCTGGTTCCCCAAACTTTCCGCAATAGCTCCTATCTTGGTAGTCTTGGCAGATTGTGGCAACAAATTCATTTCTTCCTAATATTTCGGCTTCTTTCGGTTAGGGATCGAAATCCCAGTCCTTGGGGCTCTCCCAACATATTCTCAACATGATCATTTTAGGACATTTTGGTTGCTTTCTATTGTGAGAAATGTGGATTGTTCATCATTTCCCAGTCCCCCAGAGATGAGTCACCCTGAGACGACTAGGAGAAGAGAGATGGAGGAGCTTTAGTTGATACCAGAATTGATGGCGGAGGGGTAGGAGAAAATGCTACCTGCAAAATGTGTGCCTCTAGAAAGTTGGAGCCGTATTGATCAAACAAGGTTCTTGCCACTTCCTTGCGGGTGTAGGCAGAGGAAGAGTGAGCATGTTAACTCAGCAGGTCCATAGATGGACCATTGCCACCTTACGGCAAACGAACGGGTTTGGCACCTGACATCTTCTAGAGCTTGATATTTGAGTTTAGCGAAGGTAGATCAGCTTCGGGAGCCGGCACCACCAAGGAACTGATCTTGTTGCGATTGGCACTAGTTCCCATCAATGATCCCTTCTCGGTAGATTTTGAAGATGGTTCAGAACTGTTACCTTTCTGCCTCATCCAGTGCACCTCCTTCGTAGGATGATCTTTGTTTTATGCATCCTCATATGGTTCACAATTGTCTTTGTATTTGGGTGGAGGAGGGGGAGGAGGTGGTGGATCCTTTGTCCCAGAAGATCAGTTTTCCAACTCAGGAATCACTTGTATCAGGAAGCCCTCCCCATTAACAAAAAGGCGCACCATGATTGCGAGTTTGATGGATCCGGAGTCAGCATCTTAGCCAGGACACCTCCTTTTCTCTGAACAGGGACAACTCATCTATCAGCATCGGTGTTCCGAGCATTACCAACTAAGTCTTCAGCTTATCTTCGAAGCAAATTTGGGGAGGAATCCCTTTGAGTCCGAGTCACACTGGTTTCAGTTCATGAACATGTTGGGGTACTTGTTCCGATTCTATGACCACCACATTAATTTTTTCCCCATCAAAGTTAAACCCGTTGCATTTTGGCATAATATCGGGTGAGAGCTATTGGGGAAAATTATACTATATTCCCTATCACAGTTTTAGGAAATCCTCTAAAGTTTCTTGAGGCTCTCCTCAGTATTTTTGAAGACATGCCTTGGGTTCATCTGCTAGGATAGAGGAAGATAAGGCCATACTTGAGAAAATGGAGCCCCGGTACGAAACAAAAAATTTGGAAATTAGGAAAACAGTAGGTTCTATCTTATATATCATGTTGGTGGTATACATTTTTGAAGAAAATTACATCAAATTAGGAAAACACTAGGTTCTATCTTATATATAATGTTGGTGGTATACTTTTTTGAAGAAAATTACCTCTTATAAAAACATCAATTCTCAGATTTAATAAGTACTAGTACCATCCTTCTTGCATTCCTTGAAACAATATCTTAAATAAAGTTAGTATAAGTTTTAGTATGGTTGGGGATTTTAGGAACCGTCCAACCAGGGTGATCCATCGGTGGAGAAATAGGTAGTACTGGAAAGTATTGAGAAGAAGTACTGAGAATTACTGAAAAATATTATTTGATTTTTATTTACTAAAAGGTTACGCAGGTAATTTCACACCGTCCCATCTAACCGTGTCACCCTGACATCCTGTTTTACTTCGCTGCCGCCAAACCCACTTTGATGCCGCCGCCGACGCGCCGGCGCAGTCGCGATCCTCTCCACCAACCTCCGCCTTCATGGCTTCCTATCCCTCGACTCCAGCTCGCCCCACGGTTTTCTCTATCGCCGCCGTCTCCATGGCTTCCTGTCCCGCAACTCCAGACATCCCAGCCCCTTTCACGCTGCCGCCGACGCGCCGGCGAGATCCTCTCGACCGACCTCCGTCGGACGATATGGACCGGCACTGGAGACCTTCGGTGACCGCCACCACACACTCCTGTGTCAGTGCGCACGAGCGAGGCAGAGTGCCGCTGGACCGACGAGCGCGCCGACGCCGCTCAGGGCACTCACGGGCATGGTGTCGTTCGTACATGCAGCACAGATAGACTGTGTCGAACTCATGGAATATGAATGCAGTAGGAATCTCTTTTGTCGAACTTCATGTTGGAATGCATGTCCTCACGCTCCTTCTGGAGGTCAATCTTCGCGCGTGCATTCATATTCCTGCAGTCAATCCTGGCAGGATCAAGCTCTATAGCGAGGTCCATGTCATTACCACCTTGAAATCCATACTTGTGTGCATGTTATTTACTAGGGCGGGGTCGAGTATTGGAGGCGGCGGCGATGCAGAGGCGGCTATGCCGGCTTGTGGCGGCCATGACGGGTGGAGGCGCGCGGACGGAGACGTTTTCAACGAGGCCCAGTTGGTTCTCGCCGCGCTCAGGAACGTCGAGCTGGGCCGCCGTGAGGACTGTGTTCGTGGTGGGAAGAGCTGAAGCCGGAGCAGTTTTGGGGGCCGTACTTCTCCACGATCTGCGCAAATTCTAGTCCTTCCGTGGCCACCAGTGACCCCTCGGGTAGAATGGATGGGGAGGCGGTGAGCTGCTTCGGCGGCGCGTCAGGCCAGTGCAGGCGGCGGCGGCGACCGGTGATAGTGCTAGGATCTCGGCAAGCACCGACGCCGTGGCAGCGGGCGGCGCATCTGGAGGGATATTCCTGGTCGCGACGCGACTTGTGAACGGGACCGATCGTGCGGGGTGGTTCTGCAAATGAACACTACAGGAAAAACTTTCTTTGCCGTGTGGCAAAACCATACGGCAAAGACTTTCTGGAACACGGCAAAGGCTTACACATGGCAAATGCCACACGGCAACGTTTGCCACGGCAAAGGCCCTTTGAGATGACGGTTCCCTTGGAGATGACGGTGTCTATTCTTTGCCGTGTGTCATTCATAAATTCAACATGGCAAAGACAGCCTTTGCCGTGTGTCGCCCATAAAACCTACACGGAAAAGGCGCCTTTGCTGTATGTCACGTACACGACAAAGAGGCTGCCTTTTCAAAATAAATTGAAAAACAATTTCAAATTTTTTTTCAAACTTTTTTGAATATTTTTTACTTGTTAATCTCATATGGGATACTTTTAATCCTAAGTTTGCTTAGTATTAGGTTAAATTGCACTCATGATCAAACTTCCCCTACGGTCACCCATCCTAACACTACTCTAGCCCTAGCACGCTTAACTTCTTCGTTCCTTCCAAATGAGCTTCCGAAAAAGAAATCATACCTTGTCGATAATACTTTCATATGAATCACATTAACTATTGGACCATGATGTCACACATCTCAGTTTTAGATTCCAAACAATTATTTAAGTAGACAACAATGAATAAAAAATAATAATCTTGAATCCAAATAAAAAATAAAATGATTTTAATTTTTTACCTTTTTCTATTTAATATGAAATAATTCATATATTTAAATCCATAAATCAGAATTCGACAAATAAAATATCTAAATCGATCAGAAAAATGAGAGAAATCCAAATATGACATCCATATCATATTGTGAACCTACAAATGATTATTGTAAAAAATCATGAGCATCATATCATGTACCTGCAGTTCATATCTAACCCACTTCCTACCGATTCGGTAGAAATTTTCTTTTTCACCAAAGCTGGACGGAAAGGTATTAAAATCCACGTTTGAGACATTGTTCATGTAAGATGGTCTAGTATTTTTGAAAAATGAGGTGGTAGCATTTTTGAATTAAACATTTGGTGTTGCTTCACAAAACACCTCGATTTTTGCACTCCGAAAATAGAAAATGGCTTTTCTGTGCGACGGAAAGGAAAACTTTCTCCTACAATATTGTTCTCCATCTCATGATGCACATGCATGCACAATATGGACACATTATCACAACTATGTCGTGATTCTGCCTATAACATTGATCATTTGAACCAAAAGCCAAGAAACCTCGAATGAGATAGGTCATTTTGTGAAGGGTTTTTTGAGACATAATCAATATACCAAGTTTGATATTTTTCCTTCCAAATATATCACAAAATATGACACCACGCGAAGGTCTCGCATTTTTTTGATTTTTTTTGATTTAGGTATGGTCATTTGAAACTATCGTCAAACCCTAATCGAACAACGGGCATGACGATTCTTAGCTCGGGGCTGAGCCTCGCTAAATTTGTATTGGATCTCTGAAGAAACATCATATTATAAACCTAAAAATGATTTTTGTAAAAAATCATGAGCATCATATCATGTACCTGCAGTTCATATCTGACCCACTTCCTACAGATTCAGCAAAAAATTGTCTTTTTCACCAGGGGTGGACGGAGATATTTTAAAATCTCCGGTTGGGACATTGTTCATGTAAGATGGTCTAGTATTTTTGAAAAATGGGGTGGTAGCATTTTTGAATGGAACATTTGGTGTTGCTTCACAAAATGCCTCGATTTTTGTGCTCCGAAAATAGAAAATGGATTTTCCGTTCGACGAAAAGGAAAACTTCCTCCTGCAATATTGTCCCCCATCCCATGATGCACATGCATGCACAATATGGACATGTTATCACAAACTATGTCGTGATTCTGCCCATAACATTGATCATTTGAACCAAAAGCCAAGAAACCTCGAATGAGATAGGTCATTTTGTGAAGGTTTTTTGAGACATAATCAATATACCAAGTTTGATATTTTTCCTTCCAACTATATCAAAAATATGACACCACGCGAAGGTCTCACATTTTTTTGATTTTTTTTGATTTAGTTATGATCATTTGAAACTATCGTCAAACCCTAATCGAACAGCGGGCATGACAATTCTTAACTCCGGGCTGAGCCTCGCTAAACTTGCATTGGATCTATGAAGAAACATCATATTTTGAACCTAAAAATGATTTTTATAAAAAATCATGAGCCTCAGATCATGTACCTGCAGTTCATATCTTACCCACTTCCTACCGATTCGGCATAAATTTGTCTTTTTCACCAGGGATTGACGGAAAGGTTTTAAAATCTCCGGTTGGGACATTGTTCGTGTAAGGTGGTCTAGTATTTTTGAAAAATGGGGTGGTAGCATTTTTGAATTGAACATTTGGTGTTGCTTCACAAAATGGCTTTTCCGTGCAACAAAAAGGAAAAGTTCCTCCTGCAACATTGTTCTCCATCCCATGATGCACATGAATGCACAATATGGGCATATTATCACAAACTATGTTGCGATTCTGGCCATAACATTGATCATTTGAACCGAAAGCCAGGAATCCTCGAATGAGATAGGTCATTTTGTGAAGGGTTTTTTGAGACATAATCAATATACCAAGTTTGATATTTTTCCTTCCAACTATATCACAAAATATGACACCACGCGAAGGTCTCACATTGTTTCACTCATTTTTGTATTTTTTATGCCTGTTTTAAACTATGGTCAAAATGGCAAGTATGGAGATTCATATTTAACATAAATATATAATATTTGAGTGTAGATAGATAGATCTTATTTTTATGCAAATTTTGATATATTATTTCTATTTTTCTGAACTAGAATGATTTTTTTATGATTTTCCTAAGAGTAATGTGATAAAAGAGAAAAAAGAAAAAAATAGAACTTTGTCGTTTTTATATCAGAATACACACGGCAAAGGCCCTTTGTCGTGTATATTGCGGAATACACACGGCAAAGACCATTTGCCGTGTATACTGCAGAATACACACTCCAAAGAGGCCACCGTTTGCTACCGTTAGCTCATTCCCGTCAAGTTGACATGTGGGGTCAAGGGTCCCACCTCGTTGTCGTGATGACATCTATGCCGTGTGCCGCTGTCAACTTTGCCGAGTGTTTTTTCTTTGCCCTGTTCCTTTGTAGGTCTTTGCCGTGTATATTTCTTTGTCATGTTCTTTTTCAGAAATTTGCCGTGTTCGCGTACTTTACCGTGTGCTTTCTAGGTTGTACATGGCAAAGAAAACTTTGCCGTATTCCAGTCTATTTGGCACACGGCAAAAACGTGTCTACACGGCAGCGACAATTTTTCCCGTAGTGGAAGTTACCAATATACCCCTGGTAAGTTAATTTAATAACTTAATTAATTGAACCAGATCGGATGGACAAAACAAATCAGACCGGTAGTAGTGAGAAGTACTCTCCAATCACCGTAACACAACTCTAAAGTTAGATATGCAATGATTGCATTAGAAAAAAATCAAATCGTTAAAATGCGATTATTAAGGTTACTGCCAGAAGAAAATTGCAGTCTTAAGGCTACTGCAAGAAGAAAACCACCTGTAAATAGATGTTGAATTTAGGGTGCAGCCTGCAGCGTACACGTTCATTGCAACAGCGGTTTTATTCTGGGAAATCGCTACATATATAGAGGCTGCCATTGGAAGACGATGAAGAGAAAGAGAGTAAAACGAGAGAGAAGCCATGTCGGTCCAATAGTCGACTGAGGTCTAATTAAATCTCATTGAGGTATAGGCGTACCATATACTTTGCTTCTCAACATAAGAAGTATATACAGTATAATAATAGGTGAAACCATGTCGGTTCAACAGAGAAAAACATATCCTAGTGGCAGCGTCGACATCGATTGATCAAAAAAAATAAGTACTACTCGTAATAAGCTAGATATAAGGCGGTATGACACAAAGGCAAAGCATCCTCTGTCCCGGTTGGATCCGCTCTTCTTTCTCATAGCATCGTCGATGCTCCACCACCATGACCTCCCCTTGGTAGTCATCGGGGCAAAACACCAGATGGCTGTAGTCCTTTTGCACTTTCCCTTGGTAGGGATGAAATTCTGGTTGGTCGTCCATGTAATCCTCATGTACCTCGACATAGCCCTTGGTGGTCAGATCCACACGGACCTTGTCCGCCACCAGTGCTCTGTCACCAACCTTCTTCTTGCCCGGCTGACATTCTTCTTCCAGCTGCTTCCTTCTAGCATCAAGCCACCCTGCCGGCTGCCGGGAACGCATCGCCGGCGCCGACACCGGGAAGTTGGGCAACGGTGGGGGGCTCAATCAGCCGCAACAAGACTGTGATATCATCATCAATCAAACGAAGCATGCCTAGGGCGACTTCAGAGGCAGTCTCAGGGTTGGACTCCTTCATGATCCTGTCCACCGCCCTCCAGCTGCTCCGGACTCAACGCCTCAGACTCGGGGAAGGATTGCACCACGAACTCAATGTTGTTCCGTAGCCCTGCCTCTTCCGACAAGAGATCGGCCGCAATAGGCTTCAATAGCTTCGGAAATGCAATACCACACATAGGTTGGGCCCAACGGATCTATCTCACCGTTTATTTATTGGATTCGTGCAAACTATTTTACAGGAAGACCCTTTCACCTCAGTCTAGATTCATACGTGATTTATTAGAGATTTGAAACTGATTTAAATCAATATCAATCGTAGAATAAACAGGAAAAACAATCAAATTAAGAATATTTTACAAAAAAACCAAAATTAACAAAATTTTGATGATACATACAAATTTCAGCGGACCCAGTCAAGAAACATCCAAGTTTCACTGCCAGGTGGAGCTCGGGTTGTTTCCAACTTTTTATGGGGACTTAAGTGTAAATGTGTGACAGTTATTGACTTCGTGGACTCTGCATGAAGCTCCAACAATCGTACAGTACATGTGATGCCGGGAGACCAACGTTCGAGTGGTAAATCCGCTCTCCAATAGCTTGTGAGTCACGGCTGTTGACGCAACAGGCACGGGGCGACATAGTTGACATGCCCCTATGATCTGTCCTTACTGACCGCACATTCACTCGTCTTGCTGACACTTCAGCCACAAGAGTAGGGAAAAGTCAACCACTCTAGCTCTATGGAGCCATCGGTCTTTCCAGAATCTCACCCACTGCCATTGCTGATGGTGAAGCAAGTGGCCGCGTCAACGATCTCTCTAGAGGCTGACCTTCGCCCATGGCGTTGATGGGTGGGATCGTTGCAGCCATGCCCATTGGCATCTAAAAGTAAGGTTCAGGAGACGGAGGTTCCGGATACCAACTAGGTCGATAAATCTTGGGGATTGACATCTTATCCCATGTCACAGGTAGTGCACACAAATGATCCCACATGACAAGTTCATTCGTGGTTATTTTAAGGCTACGGATAATTCCACTTGACACGCTGGTTACAGCCGGTAAACAGAGCTTAGGTAGGTAGATATAAAAAAGTGATTCCAACAAGGGAAAAGCCCTATTGAAATTGGAAATAATTCCTGAATTCGTCGAGGCAGTGCCCACCGTTAACTCCCCAGCGACAAATGCTATGGATGATCCCACATACTACGGGTGATTCCGCTTGACACATTGGTTACAGCCGGTAAATAGAGGTTAGGTAGGTAGATATAAAAAAGCAATTCCAACTAGGGAAAAAGCCCTATGGCAATTGGAAAGAATTCCTAAATTCGTTTCTAACCTAGCTTGAACTCCGACCACTGGGCTATAGCTTGATCCACATAGAGGAAATGTGCAAGATGAGATTAAACATAACAAGTGCTACGGATAATCCCACATGACAAGTTCATTTGTGGTTATTTTAATGCTACGGATGATTCCACTTGACACGCTGGTTACAGCCGGTAAACGGCAAAAAATACAAAATTAACCTAATGTTAGAAAGAAATCACAAAATAATCTGGTTTTAGAAAAATTTCACGATCTAACCTATTTGCTTGGCGCCCTATCGGACGGCTCCAAAGTCAATGGGATGACGCCGTACGAAACGGCGCCATACCTAGCATAGCGCAACAGTTAAAGGCGCATGGTCTCGTCCGACGTGGCGGTCGTCACCCGGCCCTGGCCCACTCCTGCTAGCATGGCGCCATGGACGACAGCGCCATGGTACTTAGCATGGCTCCATGGCAGGAGGCGCCATGGTACTTACCAGGCATTGGAGATGATGATTCCTATGCCGTTCTTAGTAGGCATTGGGTAAATAACTAACTGCATTATATACTCTGCACTCCGGTTAGCATCTGCCATGAGAAGAATGCTTGGCTGAAATTTCCCTTGTAGATTCAAATAGTGCGAGTTGCTAATGAGCTTGGTGCGAGTAATGGAAAAGGCGCAAGGATTGTGACAATTGTGGCGATGACGACTAATTTTATGATTGATCTCTTCTTTAGCTTGCTGGCACTCGCCTTCCATAAAAAAATCGTGCTCATCGTGTCGTCAAGCAAGGCCGTGATGGGCGCCGTGGACAATATTTCCGTTCTGCTAGCGCTCACCATCCTCCTAAATGGCGGCCAGCCTATTCTTTCAGGTACTCTTTCCCACCCAGTAGATATTTCTGAGCTTGATCAGAATGTGAAATGTATCGCAGAACTAACGATTGAAGAGTTGCTGTTTGGTCAGGGTGACAAGCACTAGTGGCTTATATAAATGTAGGAAGCTACTATGTCATATGAGTTCCTGTTGGAGTTCTGCTGGGCTGGATCTTCAGCCTAGGAGTTCTTGTACATTATATCCAAGCCGTCCATATACTTATACATTTTAATAGTATACTTTTAGACATGTATGTGTGAATAAAAAGACCAAGTGCCATGGCGCCTCTTGCCATGGAGCCATGCTAAGTACCATGGCGCCATCGTCCATGGCGCCATGCTAGAAGGAGTGGGCCAGGGCCAGGTGACGACCGCCACGTCGGACGAGACCATGGCGCCTTTGACTGTTGCGCCATGCTAGGTATGACGCCGTTCGGACATCGTCATCCCATTGACTTTGGAGCCATCCGGTAGGGCGCCAAGCAAATAGGTTAGATCGTGAAATTTTTCTAAAACCAGGTTATTTTGTGATTTTTTTCTAACATTAGGTTAATTTTGTGTTTTTTGCCCCGGTAAACAGAGCTTAGTTAGGTAGATATAAAAAAGTGATTCCAACAAGGAAAAAGCCCTATGGCAATTGGTAAGAATTTCGGAATTCTTCAAGGCAAGAATTTCGGAATTCTTCAAGGCAGTGCCCACCGTTAACTTCCCGGCAAGAAGTGCTACGGATGATCCTACATACTACGGATTTTCTTAAACTACGTGCGTGCCTAATAAACCGGACCGGAGGGAGTAGCATCTAACGTCAAAACTATGATCATATGTGACTATTATAAATTTATATACAATAAAAGTCTAATATATCATTGAAATATTTTTAGACAAGAATCTACACATACATATAACTTGGAAATATTTAATCCGTCCATTAAAAATGTATGTATTTGTAACCATCAGCTTTAAATATTTAAAGTTATATGTATTTGTAACCAATCCACCATCCATTTTGCGACGGTGTTCTCATGTGGCTTGGTGTCGCGGCAGGTTGGTCAGCGGCAGATCAGTGTCAGACCCTTGACAGTGGAACAGCACTATAATGTCGGCGTTCTACCCGAGAAGGAAAGCCGGCAACATGGCAGGGCAGAATCTGCGTCGACGTCTCTAGGCGAGGCAGCGACCTTGGAAATATTGAGTTGGCTTTTGTCCCGAAGGAGGCTACATGGTGGAGTTTGAATCAGCGAAGTTTGTGTCATGTACTGGGCGGTTGAACTGTGTGCCGGGCAGCTGCATGAGGCAGCCGATGCTTTACGCATGTTTTTGTCTATATCACCACGGGATGTTCCATTCCCGTAGGGATGCTTTCCGGAATGCCTCTCATTTCCAGGAAACATTGCACTCTCTGGTTTCTTAATTTCCATTGCTCTCTCTCTCTATATATATATATCTGAAGACGCCACTGCAATGTTGATATTTATGGGCGCATTGCAAGTTCTATAAGTATGTTCCTGTGGATCTGAATTGCACTCTCGGCTTACCGGTTGTTTTCTCAACTCATATATACATGGGTCGACGTGAGGAGGATGTACATGTGTCAGGCAGAGTAGCTAGTCTTGTGAGAACTATAAATAGTGTTAGTATACTTCGGTAACTAGAAAAACATTATCATAAAGTAGCTTTTTCGCCTGTGTCCACTTCCTAAAAAAATTATCATGGCCAGCGTTTTGGATTATGGCCAATATTTTAGCATGCTCTTGACCTTTTTTCAACTCAAGTTTATCTTGGTTTCCAAGATTAACTAAATCTTGGGAATACACTATCATGACGGCAAAATTGAATACCGAATATTTTGGATGGGGGCCGGGGACTTGAGCTACAACCAAACCCACCTAGAGAGCAGCAACGTACAGGGCATGCATTCAATTCCGAAGGCTAGTTTTTTTTTGCTCATTTATTATTGTGCCATCTCTCCCAACTGTTTACTCTGTTTGTTAGCGGATCTTTTTTGTGTCAACCAACATATTTAAAAGTTGATGATAGTCAAAGTTTCACTGAAGATGAAATGTCATTCATATTGTAAACATGAGGTAATAAGTGTGCATTTTGTTTGGAGAAGAAGTCAAATGTAATGTCACTGTTCCATTCCACTAGAATTAGTTGGTCCCGATCTGGCGTTTTGGTAAGTAGAAATGCCATGTTGAGAATGGTTGTGTTACATTGTTTGATTGGAAGTATGTGATGAAAATAATGTTGTTAAAATGACTTACTCCATGGGAAGAATGATGTTACCTCTAGATTAAGCAATTTTGTATTGATTTATCATCACATATAACATGTTGTCTATTGAACATTTACCAGCAAAACAATATGTCTAAACAAAAGATTGACAACTAGTAATATTCAAGAAAAAAAAATCATCACGTTAACTATTGATCATAGGAAATCACCGAACGCAAAGCCCCTTGATGTAGCACTGATATGGATGAGTACATCCATTCGGGGGATAATGCCAAGCTAACAGCCTAAATATCTTCGCGTCAACCTACTTTTCTTGTAGTCTTATGTGTTCCTCGTGTTGCCGCTGGACTCAACTTGGATTACTTTGAGAAGGAAAGTAACGGTGAAACTTTGGCCAACTTGTCTACTCACCATGCAAGATTGACACCGATTTCGAACTAAAAAATTAAAACTGATCGGAAAATTATTAAAATTCCATCCCAAAGCAGAGTATTCGGTGGAGTTTGAATTAGCGTGGCTTCTGTCATATGCTCGATTGTTGAACTATCGACTTTCTAGCTGCATGAAAAGACAAAGGGTTTGTGCAGGTTTATGTCGATATCACCAGGACCTTTACGACTCCCGGTGGGGATGCATTCCCTATTGCCTCCCATTTCCAATAAAAAATGCTCTCTCGGCATAATTTACATTGTCTCCTTATCTGGGGACTCCGAATAAAAAAATTATATATCTAGACTCGACTACAATGTACGGATCCATGTATCTACATGCGTAGATTTTGTTCATGGATTAACGAAAATGTGAAATACATCTATTTTTCTATTTATGGGCGTGTTCCAAGTTCCAAATGTACCTTCTTTGAGCTCATAATTGCACACTAGGCTTAATGGTTGCTTGCATAGCTCATATATACCTGGGCCAATGTGATAAGCAGGATGCATATATATAGGACTATCTGGGGGAGAGTAGTAGTCTTGTGAGAATTTCAGAAAAGTGTTAATCTGTCATGTGAGTTTGCACAGACAACAGTCAACGCATTAGTTCACGTTTTAATTCGGGATGAGTTATTTTCTTTCGCTTTTTGTTTGTGCAAATAATTGTTTTATGGCATTACCTAAAAAGGCAACTTCATAGTTTTTAGAAACTATACTCACCAATTAAATGCTACATTTACATTGTTTTGTAGACATTGCAGCTCTTCCTTCTCGTCACTTATTTTCACTCGATTTCCCCACTGTATCTTCTGTGTCGAGTTGATGGTGAAGGTTGTTTCTTGTTTGCTCTAGTCGCATGGGTGTACTCTAGTAGTTAAACCACCATTGTCATGAAGGGAATTTTTTGTTTGTGTCCACTTACCAATTTCTTTGTTAATGACCAAAGTTTTGGACCGTGGCCAATATTGGGTATGGCTAAAAACTTCCAGTAATTCACCAACAAATCTATATTTATGAGCACTAACATAGTTTTCAAGATGTAATATGGACAACTATTTTATCTAGTAATATGTGTATAATAAAAAACACCATATTACATGAAAAAATGCACATATGATTTTCAATACCTCAACCTGCATATTTTTAAAGAATAATGATAATCGTAGTTAAGTAGAACACGGAACATCATTTTTTGTGAACTTCAGGGAGTAAGGGTGTTATTCAGTTTGGCTAGATTATCTTTCGTTAAAAGACCTTTACGATTTAAAAACCACATAAAAATTCTAATCTTTAGTGGTACCTTAATTTTCAAAATGTACTTATGTAGAAATCTTGTGTGTTTATTTAGTAAGTTCAACTAGATTGACTTAACCGTGAAAACTCTACATGGCATCAGATCATATTTAATCGTTCTTCCTCTTCCTATAAATGAATGCCTTGACGCAAATACAGTGAGGAAGACCCCCTTGCGATATTTTTATATATATAGAAGAACAACTACATGTGGTAATTACAAAGGAGGTGGGGTGAGGTCTAAAAAAATAAAATGTTTACAAAAGATCAAGCCAAGTTTCCATGCCTTTCTTTATACTAGTTTTGAAAAATGAATAGCAGTGCTCCATATCTCTGTGTTCATTAACAAAGATAATTTTGTTCTTGTGATTCCATATAGTCCAACATCCAGCAAACTTGGCTTCTTTGAAGTAGGGGTTATTTGATATGTTCTTAGCATCGATGAGCATCTCCATGAAATCCATGTCAGTATCCCATTCTTATCCAATTTTCCACCATTTATTTTGACTGAAATCACATGAGAAGAAAAGAAGCAGCATTGTTTCATTTGTTCCTTCGTAACATAAAACATAGGTTGTTGACTCCACATAAAAAAATCTTTCTTTTCGTGCGATCCTTGGTGTTTAATATGTCATGTATCATAAGCCAAAAGAAGAATTTGTGTTTGGGCAGGCAAGGGGATTTCCAAATCCATTTGAAATGTGCTAGATCCTCACACTTGTTGTTCAAAGCAAGATATACTTTTTTGGTTCAGTATCTGTCATTATTACATGGAAATTTCCATTGGTAGGATGATCAGATTCATCAATACTCTCTAGTAGCATAGCTAGTTCAGAAAATTGGTTATTGGAAATATTGGAGAGGGGGAGCTGAATTAGATCATAAAGTTGATCAGTGTCTATAGCTTTTCCTTTGCTTAGAGTAATCATCTTGTATTTTGCAAAGTAGAATAGTTCGGGCATTTTATCTACAAGGGGGATACCATGCCACTAATCTTTCCACATGAGAATACTATTGCCATTCCCATGAGTACATGTAGTAAGTTGATTGAATTCCTCCTGATTGTAAGGAAATTCTTCCACCAAAATGATCATCTTTTATTTTGGTTTTTTGGTATGGCTCCATTTTGCTAGTATGCTTTCCACAATAAATCCACCCAAGGGAGCTCATGGTAGTTGTAGAATTTAAACAGGGTCTTTATTAATAATGCCTTGTTCTGTTCTCTCAAATTGAGAACACCTAGTCTACCAGCTTCCTTAGTCTGACAGATCTTTTCCCTGTGTACTAGACATTTTCCTAGTACCTCAATATCTTTACCATGCCATAGGAAGGCTCTAGTAGATTTCTCCATGTGATCTAGGTGGGTAAAATGAACTTTCAGGTCACACATAATGTTGTTTGGCATGGCAGCTATGACAAACCTGATCACAAGTCTGGAGCAATTTGATAAAAGATTTGAGAATCCAGCTAGTCTTCTGTCCATTTTGTTAACCATAGGTGTTAGATCCTGAATTCTAGGTTTTGTGGTACCCATTGGTAGTCCCAGATATGTAAATGGCATAGCTTGGATAGATATGGTTTATTTCTTTGATTTATGATAGATATGCAGGTATTCAAAGGCCCAAGCAAGCCAGTCTTGGATGGTGCTTGATTTGAGATACCCATATAGGTTTGGATGGATGAGTGTGGTGATTTTCTTCTGCAACCTATTGGCAAGTAATTTCGTAATAATATTGAGTGCCATGCTAACAACAAATATAGGTCTATAGTCTATAGGTGCTTCTAGATTGGTAATTTTTGGGATAAGTCTAATGTAAGCAGTATTGATGCTTTGGATGTTAAGTTGACCAGCATGGAAACTATTACACATGTTGTAAAACTTCTATGTGATAATATTCCAGTGCTTCTTCGTGAATAGGCCATTAAAACCATCTAGAGTAGGGGACTTCTCATTTGGCATGTATTTAATGATGTCATCAATCTCTTCCTTGGTGAAAGCTGCTTCCAACTCACTAAGATCATGTGGCACAACCATATCGCTAAGATCAAACTTCATATTTGTTTCCACTGATTGGCCGAATCTATCTTCAAAGGCAACCCATAATAATGAGGCTTTATAATGGTGTTAAGTGAATTCAATACCTTGATATTTCTTAAGTGATGTGATGTAGTTATGCCTATAATTCCTTGTAGCAACTGCATGCAAAATTTGTTATTTTCATTGCCAAGTTTAGCCCATCTAATGTTGGCTCTTTTCCTCCATTATATTCTTTTGGCTTATAGCACTTTATGAAGGTGATCATTTAAAAGTTTCCTTAAGTTCCTCTCTATAGAAGAAAGGGAGAGAAAGGCATCTTCCCTCTCCCTGACTTTTGCAGCATGCCCTGCGGGCCTGTTCGTCTGCGGTACCAAAGTTAGCAGGCCAGCGCATGGCGGTACCTAAGATGCTTGAAATTGCTGCATTTCGAAATGTTGGGCCACCAACTACTGAGAGGGGCCATTTCGAGGCAAACTCATCTCACCCCTACCAAATTCAACCATTCCGTTAAACTGCCTCGTGAAGTAGACGGTTGGGACCCTCATGTCGGTCATATGTCCGCTACGTGAGAGCCAACGCGGCAACCTCTTAGGCAAATCGAGTAACTAAGTGGATTTGATGTGTTGACCAATTTCACAAATCCATTCCCACCTTTCCCCTAGCACCGACGGCGTCGGAATCCACCCTCCAGGAAGGACGATCCCTTCGGACATTTGACGTCCGGCGCCAAGTTGCTGCGCCTAGTCGCTGATCCCGAGCTCCAATGGCGCATGCCGTAGCCGCCGTTGCGAGGCTCTAACCTGCCTCCGCCGCCGACGAGCCGAGCAACTCGGAGGATGGCAGATCCTACTAACAAGGAAGAAGAAGTTTTAGCCACAAGCGGGTGAGATACCCTTCTCTTTGCTATTCGCACTAATTATAACTGCTAGCTAGCTACTGAACCTAAAATTGTTTGTTAGCCTAATACTGAAAAACATATTTTGTCCACAGTTTTCTGTCAAGTGGGATCTCCGCGGACCATCCTTACCTGGTTACGGTAGTCCTCTTCAGGTACGACTCTAAGGGCAAGTGGTATGGACACCATTGTATCACGATGGAAGAAGCGCCTGTGTAGATCTGCACTATATCTGGTATGGTTGCTGCTCTGCGTAATCATGATGAATTATGGCCGAAGCAGACTGCAAAGTTCAGATTCATGGATGAACGTGGCATCATGGTTCCTCTAACGTGTGACAGTCAGCTAATTGGGTTGATGAAAAGGTATGCTTTGACTTGCATGTTTGAGCTGAATTGTGATGTACTGGATGTGGAAGCTGATGCAACTGGAAGTCGCCCTTCTATTCTTGGATAGGGTGGTTGCTCGAACCCAATTAGCTCATATTCCCTCCGTTTCAAAATATAAGATGTTTTAGTTTTGTGAATGAAGTGTATCTAGACCATTTTTAGTGTGTAGGTTCACTCCAAACCTATATGAACTAACACACTAAAATGTGTCTAGATACACTTCTTTCACAAAGCTAAAACATCTTATATTTTGAAACGGAGGGAGTAGTAAGCAAAAGTCTCTTCGGGTTCGCATGTTTGTGCTTAATTGTAATTTTTGTTTTATTTACTCTGTAGATATTAGGCAGTTATGTAACAGTCCTGTTTCTTTGACAGGAAGTGCCGCAAGGTTAGAAACATGACTGCCGGGTCAGTCATTTTGTTGCCTGAAGAAATTAAAAACGAGTGGAAAGATGGTGCTGGACACGATTATGGTGCCCATTGTCCCGGCGATATAGAGTATGTGAAGCTAAGAAAATTGGCACAGAGGAAGAGGAAGAAGGTAGGAAATGAAGAAGTCAGTGGACTTGAAGGCTTGGCACCCAGGCTGCGGAAGAAGGCTGCTGGCAATGAAGATGCATAGTAATGTGTTGAACTTGAACCTATATATGTAATTCTGTTAAATTCTGGAGCTTTGTGTGTGGCACATTGCTGGGCGAAACAATCTACTCACGTTCTCTGAGTAAAATGTACCGCGACTTACGGTTTGGAAACGCCCGAGTCAGTAGTTGCATCAAAAATTGTGATTGTGCCACTGCTATCTGAAAACACGCAGCACCGGTTCCACGATTTCTGAGGGGCGGGAGGTCTCCAAATACGACGAAATGTAAGTAGCACAGAAATAAATTATTTAAGCTGCCACATTCCACGAAGCAGCAACTTATTTCAGATGCTGCACAACGACATGGCAACATAAACAGCAATGGCAACCGATAATACCCAGACGCTTGAGCCCGTCTATCTCACAGCCTCCCTGTTCCTACATCCCCTGCATCTAGCGAAGCTCCTAGGTCTCCATTAACCGGGTGTATGTGCTTACACTTTATAAATTGTGGCTGTGCCATTTGCATGCGGCACAATCCACGTAGATTATGTTTAAACAAACCACCAATGTCAGAATACCACCATGATCAGACAAAAGGAAGTGATGCAGGGTTAAGACAGACTAACGGGAGAGCAAATGTTTTCCTCCCAGGACTCCGGGACCACTAGTTCAGACCGCTAGGTCAACAAGTACTACTATTACAACTTAAAAAAGGCATGGAGCTCAAGCTAAATAGAACTAGTTATCACATATCCTTGATCTTCCTAATCTTAGCCCGATACGCATCTTCCTGCGAGAACAAGGATCGATTCTTCTGCTCCTTCCTTTTAGCATCTTCCTTGCACAGCTTCAATTGTTTCTCTGTATTTTTGCTCATGCACTTGTCAATACTCGTAGTTGTGAACTGCAGGACTTTGGCCTGGTGAAGATCATTACTTGCTTGAGTCAGTTCTTGCTCTACTTTAGCCTTCAGGGCCAACGTCACGTCCCTCTCCTTCTCGACTTTGCTAACCTTGTCTTGCACCCTCCTGAGATCTCGGTTAAGCTTGGTCATTTCAACTGGGTCCCATAGCTTCATCTCAACACTGTCAAGAAGTGAGCTGACTACGGATTCTTTCAACTCAACAGTCATATCCCATAGTTTGTCCAGTGTTTTCTGCATCGATTTGGGCCACTCTGGGTCTACCCATTTGACAACACCGCAACTTCCGCCTTGCATCATTGCACGATGTCCTTGACACCGTAGAAACCTCCTGCCTGTGTTTCGTCCTTCGAACGCTACAAATTTAGCGGGCACATGTCCATGTTTACATAGCAGAGGACTGTCTTCATTCACTAAACCGTGATAGTCGGAGTCATACATCGTCTGGTTGGCCTAACACATCATACGCACATGAGTAAACGAAGTAGATCTAACTCAAAAAATAGATAACTAGCCACAGATGATAGAGATAGAGATGAGACAACTCACATCAAAATCACCGTCCCTGTCGTCATGACGCGTTTCCTCGCTGTCTCCCCTTGAACCCATGGCGAGAGGGGAGGGGGTGGCTACCGGAGAGGAGAATATCATTTTGCGGCCCGAAAGTTCACTACAAGAAATTTGTTGATACATGACCCTCCATATTGGTCACTGAAAGGTCATAGTTTTTAATTTGTGACCTTTTTGTGACCAAATACAGAAGGTCAAAAGCTGAGCGTTACTAGTTAAACACCACGACCTTTTTTCTGAATTGGTCATAGACGTCTATGACCAATACAGTTGGTCTCTAACCTATCCACGGTGGATCCAACGTGGCAGAACCTATGTGGCAAATCTGTGACCAAATCAAATGGTCTTTGATTAGATTCAGCCCGGTCCACATCAGTGTTTTAGATGGGCCGAGCCCAACAATTCAGCTTGTTTACGTGTCTTTTTTATCAATTTCAGACAACTACATGGGCCAAGGCCAAGATTTCAGCCTTTTTTTTGGGCCTCGGCCTTTTTACAGTCAAATTCAGTTTAATTTTTGGCCTTCCTAATTTGAGCTGGTCCCACTAGTCAGATGGGTCCAAATTGTCATGTGACTCAAATTCACTAGGTCCCATTTGTCAGTATTTTATTTTTTGTACTACTCCTAGTAGCCAGGTCTCATACACATTTCGACAATAATCAGAATTGAATGAAAACAATGCTCCAATTTTGATTTAAAAGAGTCAATTAAAGAACAGTATATCAGATAACAACGGTGCATTACAATCAACCGTACACATTTTTGCTTGCTGCATTACAATCATATAGCTACCACAATATAGCAGAATCGTCTAGCCATTTAAAAATCTTTTCTTGGTGCAGATTTGAGCTTCTTCCAAAGACTTCCACCAAGGGAGTGCCTTTCAGCTTGTTAGACTCCTGTACGCACACATGCAACACGTCTCAATTGTTAACGCAAATAGCAAAAGAATAATAGTAACAAATATCTTGTTGTACATGCTTTTAACAACTGAAGAGCAACCACTAATACCAACTGGATCTATTTAATACAGTGAACATGCCGTCAAATATGTTTAGTACAACACTAGTCATTTTATTTCGGGGATTCTTAATCAAATATGCTACAATAACCTTTTGATTAGCACATGGTCAACACTAGTCATTTTATTTCGGGGATTCCCAATCAACTATCTATAGTACATGTTGTTAGCACATGGTACAGTAGTGACCGCACTCCAAGCTTGCCAATAGCTTATTTACAAATAAGAACTACAGAAAACAGGACTGCAAGACACCAGGGAAGAGTTGACAAGGAAGTACTCTTTAATTAGAACATAGCATCTCTAGCAAGAGTTGACAGTATTTCCACTTCGAATATTAACATAAGTAACCAGGAAAGCACTATGTATTACAGTACTACTAATTACATAATACACCAACAACTATAAAATGTGCTTGTACCAACAAGGCAACGATGAAACAGAGAAGAAAAATGGATCTAGGACACAATTGCTATATAGTTTTAGGTAGAATGCACAATGGAATATCTTAGTTGCAGAATCTATTTTGCATAAAGGCGTTCATAACCCGTAGTTGATAAGAATCAACCCTCCAAACCCAATAACTTGTCTTCTCGATGAAAGCAAGTAAATTTTGCACTAACAGAAAAAGGACTTTGATTTAATATTTCGCAGCATAGTGCCCACTATAATTTCAGGAGGTCTTGAGTTATTTAACTGTGGAAAGTAGATTCTCAAACATGCAGTCAATAGAAGATGATATATATATGACCAAATATTTTTCAAACTTCAGAATCTATTAAGTACATATTTTTATCCAGAGCCACATGGAATGCAGGTAAATAGAACATATTATCAGACTCCATCAATTCCTTGTGAGTTGCTTTCCTTCAAATTTTCATGAAAGCAGCAGATAATGCAAGTAAAAAAGAACATAGTACACTCATGCCTCACATAGCAAGTAGGGGAGAAAAGGGGGAACTGGGGACTTACCTACACCATGGTTATGCGACGGTGGAGGTCACCTGGGCCGCGGTTCTGGTGTCCTATGGTGTGGCTAATCTAAGCATAGCAATAGAAGACATCTCAGTAAATCTCAGCATAAAGTGCCACTAATCGGAAAGAAAAACAACTAGAGGAATGTATATATCAAGGGAAGTACTATAGATGTCATTTTTAGATACATCAAGCATGAATGATTGAACAATAAGTACATGCTGTCATTTTTTAATCCCAAAGGACAAATTGATAGGATTAGAATTGTTTCAACTTACAACATGATTCTACAAGTTTTTGCAGCTTGGTTGTGAAGTACCTACATAACCAGGAAGGCACCATCGCTTTGAATTCAGTGCTACAGAAGGGAACACTAAGTTTTTTCTGGAGTTTCAATATTCCATATTCTCACTCGCTCGGGCCTTTCAGCATATCCATGTTCATCCCATTCAATCTGGTAATGCAGAGTGTATAACAATGACTGCATGATGATAAACAGTTTTTTCAAGATCTATCAGAAAAGCAAGGCACCTGCAAGTTGCGCCATTTGGAGCTGGGCCATCTCATGGGATCAGAGTCACTAACGCCCACAATTGTACCAGTGTATCTGTAGAACAGAACGATTTTGCTTAGCCTAGGTTGCAAAGGAACTGTTGACTCCAGGCATCACTTCATACAAGTATTTTACTGGTAACTCATAGAGAAAGTAACAGGAACATATGTATGCAATCTTACCTCGAATGGGGTAACGATGATGAGCGCCTCGAGGATGCCGGTGCCAAACCCGTACGTGAGCCCGCCCTGCGCGGAGACCTAGCTGGTGGTGGGGCTCCATGAAGGCAGGCTGCAACAAGGCATTAGAGCCGAGGCGGAGAGCTTAATTGAGCGCGAGGTGCATGGCGAAAGGCGTGCGGTCGAGCTGCAGCCTGGTCTTGACAACGTCAATCTGCCCAGTGGACGGATCCGCCATCGCCATGGACCTCCACCTCCTCTCTGAACAGCCGAGATGCAGGACTAGGAGGGTTTGTGTTGGAGGAACGAGTTTGTGGTTCCACGAGGTGGAATACAAAGAGGTGGAGGGGAGGGTTGCAGAGAGACGGTCGGTAGGGCAGGTTGCCGGAATTTCCCGGGATCTAGGCCACCAGCGGAGGTGGAGGAAAGGGGAGGAGGGTTGCATGCTCACACGGGGGAGCTCGTTGGTGGATCTGGCAGCGGAGGAGAGCGATGACGAAGGTGAGTGAGGGATCGAGGAGAGATGGAGACGGAGGTGAGCGAGGATGCTTTGGTGGTGGGAGGAGCTCGGGAGGAATCGAGGAGAGATGGAGGCTGCGGGGGGGGGGGGGGTCGATCTAGGGTTCCAGGGTGTGTGCGTGGTGTAGTGGCTGGTTGGGTAGGGTGAGATGAGGAAGTGGGTCCAAGTCCGGATTTGGTGCGCGCGGGCTCGCCGCTACCGGCCACGTCATCAATCCGCGCCAACAGGCCCTGATCGCAATCTCTTTCGTCCATTCTGGGTTGATCCAACGGTTATGCTTATTTTCTATTTTCCGAGTGTAAAAATTAGGCATTTGTTGAAGCAACCACCAAACAAAAGTTCAAAAATGATACCATCCTATTTTTCAAATATACTAGACCACCTTACATGCACAATGTTCTAATTGGGTTATCTAAAACCTTTCCTTCCACCCCTCGTGAAAAAGACAAATTCCTGCCGAATCGATTAGAAGTGAGTCTAATTTGAACTATACATACATAATCTCAGTCTCATGATTTTTTGAAAAAAATGATTTTTAGATTCACAATATGTTGTTTTATCAGAGATCCAATGCAAGTTTAGCGAGACTCATCCACTAGCTAAGAACCTTCATCCCACCGTTTTGAACATAGTTTGAAATGGGCATAAGAAATTCAAAAACGGTTCAAACAAGATAAATCCTTCGTGTGGCGTCGTATTATGTAACATAGTTGCAATAAAAATACCAAACTTGGAATATTACAAATCTCTTGAAAAAACCTTCACAGAAATGATCTATCATGTTCGAGGTTTCATAGCTTTCAGGCCAAACGATCAATGTTATGGCTAGAATTGCGGTATAGTTTGTGATAATGTGCCCATATTGTGTACACATGTGCACCTTGGGATGGCGAACAATGTTGCAGGAGTAAGTTTTTCTTTTCATCGCACGGAAAAGCCATTTTCTATTTTCCGAGCGCAAAAAACGGGCGTTTTGTTAAGCAACTGCCAAGTGAAAGTTTCAAAATGGTACCATCCTATTTTTCAAAAATACTAGACCATGTTAAATGGCCAATGTCCCAACTAGGGTATCTAAAACTTTTTCGTCCACCCCTGACGAAAAAGACAAATTCCTGTCGAATTAGTAGAAAGTGGGTCCGATTTAAACTACAAGTACATTATTTAATACTCATGATTTTTTGAAAAAATTATTTTTAGATAGACAATATGTTGTTTTAATAGAGATACAATAAATTTTTAGTAAGACTCAACACCTAGACGAGTCATTCCTGCCGTGTTGACCGCGTCTTGAAATCGGCATAACATAATTTGAAAAGCACTAAAAATATAAATTAGTCGCATTTCATAATTCTATATGAAAATAATGTTATGCACCTCCTAAAGATAAACCAAATTGATTTTTATATCATCTTAATCTTAATCCGAGGTCATGTGCACAAATTATGGGGAAATTACATAGACTTTCTGGAAAAAAATGCTGTCCATTCGTGTGCACTCAAACTTTATAAGAAGCCCATAATTCCTGTAAAATCAACCAGCAAATGGTGTATTGGGCTGTTAGCCTAGCCGGTCGGCTGAAATATTTGAGGAAAAAAATGGAATAGGCTTTGTCTGCAGGAGGCCCAAGCCCAACACGGGTTTGGCTTATACAAGTAATATGATACCGGTTTAACTAACACAAACGAAGGCTTGGTGGAGTGGTTTGGTTGCTGTGTTGTCATGCGCGGTCATAGGTCACGGGTTTGTGTGCCCCTCCCTCCTATTTTTGCCAATTTATTCCAGAGCACAACGCAACCCACGTATTTAAATAGATCATGCGGGGGTTGTTAGACACAAACCACTTGGTGGTGTGATGGTTCGGTTGGTTTGATTAGTTGGGGAGGTCGTGGGTTTGAGCTCTGGCTAGGCCTTTTTTGCCATATTATTTCTGCACGCGAGGTGGCCGTCTGTTTAGGTGGGTCCTACACCTCAGGTCGGTGGGGTCTGTCTATTAGGTGGGTCCTACACGTCAGGTCAACTTGGTCAACCTGTTTCTATTTGGCTGGTCTATTGTATGACAGGTGGGTTCCACACATCGTATATTGGTCCTAGTCGGCATCACACGACACCTGTGCGGACACGCCAGCAGAAGTTGACACATGGAAACGACACGTAGACAAAATTGTTGACGTGGCCGACTAGTCATTTTAAAGCAACAAAAATCAGTGGCCATGACCATTTAAATTGGTCGTAGTGAGTTAAATATAAGGCCATAAACTAGTGCTATTCATCTGTGACCTTTTTGTGCTTGGAAAATATGACCTTCTTAATAAAATTGGTCATAGTTTTTCAAGGTTTGGACCCTCCTAAATGCCTTACGACTAGTTGGTTCAGAATGGTCATAGATCTATGACCAAAAAATCCATGGTCGTTATTAAAAGGTCACTAGTGAGCATATTTCTCGTAGTGGTTGGGGTGTCCAGGCAACGCGGCACCCAAGTTCCCTGAAATCAGCCGCGATGACTATAGTTGGTGTGCCAAATACTCAGAGGGTCTTTTTCGGCATGAATTCAACTTTACATTTCAATACAAAAAATCAGGCTAACGGCCGTCAAGTTGGCCCCCCCTGTCTGTTCTTGCTGTTATGTCGCTCCCGTCGCTTAGGTGCCAATTAGGCTTGCAGCGTTGGCGCCTGCATCTATTATGCGTCTTCTTCTTCCCTGGAGCGGCAATCTGTGGGGTGTCGCAGCCATGGCGCAAAGCTGGGACATGGATGAACCTGCTCGGCCCAGCTCTCCTCCCTGTAGGCTTGCAGTGTTGGCGCCTGCATCCATTACGCGTCTTCTTCCCCGGAGCGGCAATCTGTGGTCGCGGCCATGGCGCAGAGCTGGGACGTGACGAAGCTGCTCGGCCCCGCTCTCGTCCCCATCCCGAGTCGGAGCTCGCCCTCACCGTGGACACACCCATGGCACGGTGCGGGGATGAGAATTGGTTCCCGATGAGATCTATCACCTTGTCGACCATGCTCGGTTCTGTTTTCCTCCTCTAGAATCTGAGCTCGCTGTCGCTGTGGTTGCACCCGCACCAATTCTGCCACCTCTGCCGAGGTCTCTGTGGTAGCTCAAGTTCTGCCATGTTGGGCCTGTAAGGGTTCTATTGTGTATGCATGAAGAATAATTGTAACAAGGGCCTGAAAATCTTGGGACAATATTGCATATCGGAAGTATATGACGATTGCATTGAGTTCACCGACCCCCGGGCTGAATTCTGTGCTAAAAATAGAATTTGCCTTGATGATCTACTCGTCGTCCAGGTCAAGGTGATGAGGCACTATATCAAGCTAATTATTGAGGTGTACACCGGTCCGGCAGAGGAAACAGGAGGATGCGGAAGACGACAACGACGAGCAGCATGAGGAGGACGAAGACGAGAGCGTTGGCTCTGTAATGTCGGTTGTTGCTCAGAACTTCTGAATAAATCATCAGAATTTAAATTTCAAGAATACATGCTCAGAAACTTTTGTGTTGTTGTATGTTAAACTAGCAAATCTCTTTTGTTCAAATCTCTTGGGCTGTACCAACTTCATTGTTTTTCATTATGAAAGACAAAATATAAATGATTTCTCTCAATTTCTCGCATAGAAAAATGCACAGCTAATTTCATATTCTCACAGGAACTGGCCCCACTTGTTGAACCGGCAGCACTGCCACGATCTCCACGTAACCACAGCGAGTTCTCGAACCGAAAGTTGCAGTTACCACATTTCTTCTGCATTCATTCCTCTTCCTTAGTCATTCCTCTGTATTTTTCCTGGGCGCTTCTTCTTCCTCTGTTCTAGAACCGTTGGTTCATCTTCTTCTTCCTCTCGCATGAAGTTCCTTGTAGGCATTTCCTTTCACCCATTTCCTTGCAGGCATGGACGATATGAAACGCACAACAGAGATCCACTTGGTCCCTGCCCATGGTACCACGACTTTGACAGTGGTGTACACAAATGATGAAGCGACTGTGGAGACAACTCTCACCAGGTTTGAGCAATTTCTTGAGAAAGAGAAGCACAAGTTTGTGGGGCTAGACTTGGAGTACACCCGTGCAAATAAGCAAAAAAATCCTCCACGAGAGATCGTTGTCGTGCAAATCGCCATACACGAGGAGGTCCACATTTACCACTTCTGCAGGTATGCGAAATTTAAATTTGAGATCACCACTTCTGCATCCCTTGTTCCCTTACATCCCTAGAACCATCTAAGTGCAGGAGTAAACTAACTGAGATGCATTGTTCGGCTCTGGTCGAGTTCTTGTGTAGGAAAGGGATAACTTTTCACTAGCGTGGATATTACAAATGACACAATTATGCTTTCTCGTGCGTTCATAAAAATCCCAGATGGGCACTACATCGACATCCAAAATCTGTACAAGATCAAACCATACCCAGCGAAGGATGGCATGGGTGATCTGCCAGCGGAAATCATCGATAAATCCTATGAAAAACTGAAGAAATTGAAGCGACTCGATCACGACTACTGGGAGTGAAAGCCGATGAGCCAGGTGCGCCTCGAGTATGCAGCCAGAGATGCCTACATGGCGTACGAATTGTACAGTAAGCTCATTACCATGAAAGATGGGATGGTTAAGGCGGGGTTTTTTGCGAGAGAGCTATGTCCCTGTTGCAAGCTAGCCCAGGAGAAGAAGCGCGAGGAGGACAGAAAGCGGTTTTAGGACGAGCAGGGATCTTGGGACAGTGGCGACATCAAGCGGTTAAAGGGGAAGCAAGTCAAGGACGACAACAAGTGGTGGTGATACATTATGTGTTTGAACTAGATTTTAGTTTCTTGTTTATTATGTGTTTGATACATTTAGTTACTTCAATACAAAATTTCGACCAATTTAACTTGTTGATGTATTTCTTGACAATTATAATATAATCGAGCACTAGAAATATTTTGTAGTGTGCATGAGCATAATCAGTAAATATAATTGAACACTAGAAACTTTAAGGCACTCCATATAAAGGAGTAGATTAATATAGAAGGTTCACCAGAAACACCACGGATATATTTTCTTACATGCCACACAGAGGTAATAATTAACTAGAACAAAATAAAAGCAGGGGCTACAGCAGGAGGCCGGGACACGGAGACGCCTAGCAGGGCAGGGGTTTATCAGCAGGAGGCAGCGACAGCCTAGTCGATGGGATACAGGCCAGTCCTGACATACTCCCGGAGGAATTTTCTGTAGGCTGCGTGCCACGCCAAGGTAATCGGCCTATGGCTTCTGCCTCCGTCTCTGCCAATGCCCTCCGCATGCTGGATCATGCTGTTGAGGTCCACGTTGATTGCTCTGGCACAAAATGGGCAAAACAGTCTCCCCCTACTGTGGAAATGGATTAGCCCACACCGTAACTGCCTCATCACGTAGCAGCTCTTGTTGTCCCTGGATACCTTGCTATCGTCCACTTCATCATCATCCTCCTGTTGATTTTTAAGAACATAACTTAGAACTCATACATATGATTGAATTGTATTACAACTCAAGAATTGACAACATGTACATGTAAGACAATATATCCGTGGATATCAAAGATAAAGCATCTCAACAATAGTTTGATCGGTTCATATATCATTTCATCTCAACACAATGACAAATAATTGCATCACAGTGAATGTAGGATAAATCTAGGGGCCTCATAAGTTTCTTCAGAGATGGAGTCAGTGAACCAAGTAACAATTGCACAACCTGTAATGTTGTTGTACATCGCCCCAGGTTCACTAACTCATCCCAAAAAAAATCTGACATCAATGTGTTTGCCTCCCTTTTGGGACAAATTTGAATCATTGGCCATAATAAGAAATTGAAATGTAATCATACAAAACATTATTCAGGTATATACATAGTCAGGTACAAAAACAAGCCTAAATATTGTAATTATAAATAAAAAACCAAACAATTAATCTTCAGGTACATGTTAAAAATACTTATGATCAAAATCATTCATATACATATGCATCATACCAATCATTAAAGATCAGAAACAATTCAAGGATCATATATGTAGTTCCATATGAGAATAAATCTAGGGCCTCATAATTTGTTTCAGAGATGAAGTTGGCGAACCAAAGTACCAACATCACAACCTATATTGTTTGTGTGCATTGCTGCCTCAGGTTCACCAACCCATCCCTAAAACACGAAACCATCATATGTGTCTCCCCTTGAACTCTCTTTGGGGCAAATTTCAATCATCGGCCTCGGTGACAAACTAAAATGTAATTCTTATACACTAAATGCATGGAATAGATAATTCGAATATCATAGTTCTATGAATGTAGGATAAAGATTAAGGACTCATAAGTTTATTCAGGGATGGCGTGAGTGAACCAAGTAACAATTGCACAACCTATATTGTTCTTGTACATCGCCCCAGGTTCACTAACTCGTCCCTGAAAAAATCTGACACCAATGTGTCTGCCTCTCTTTTGGGGCAAATTTGAATCATTGGCCACAATAAGAAATTGAAATGTAATCATACAAAACATTATTTAGGGATATACATAGTCAGGTACAAAAACAAGCGTAAATATTGTAATTATAAATAAATAACCAAACAATTAATCTTCAGGTACATGTTAAAAATACTTATGATCAAAACCATTCATATACATATGCATCATACCAATCATTAAAAGATCAGAAACAATTCAAGGATCATATATGTAGTTCCATATGAGAATAAATCTAGGGCCTCATAATTTGTTTCAGAGATGGAGTTGGAGAACCAAAGTACCAACATCACAACCTATATTGTTTGTGTGCATTGCTGCCTCAGGTTCACCAACACATCCCTAAAACACGACACCAGCATACGTGTCTCCCCTTGAACTCTTTTGGGGCAAATTTCAATCATCCGCCTCGGTGACAAACTAAAATGTAATTCTTATACACTATGAATGAATGGAATAGATAATTTGAATATCATAGTTATATGAATGTAGAATAAAGATTGCAGCCTCATAAGTTTATTCAGAGATGGCGTGAGTGAACCAAGTAACTATTGTACAGCTTATATTGTTCTTGTACATGGTCCCAAGTTCGCTCACTCATCCCTGAAAAAATCTGACACCAATGTGTCTGCCTCTCTTTGGGGCAAATTTGAATCATTGGCCACATCGTACAAAACAATATTCAGGGATATACATAGTTAGGTACAAAAACAAGCTTAAATATTGTAATTATAAATAAAAACCAAACAATTAATCTTCAGGTACATGTTAAAAATACTTATGACCAAAACCATTCATATACATATGCATCATACCAATCATTAAAAGATCATAAACAATTCAAGGATTATATATGTAGTTCCATATGAGAATAAATCAAGGGCCCCATAATTTGTTTCAGAGATGGAGTTGGAGAACCAAAGTACCAACAACACAACCTATATTGTTTGTGTCCATTGTTGCCTCACGTTCACCAACCCATCCCTAAAACACGACACCATCATATGTGTCTCCCCTTGAACTCTTTTGGGGAAAATTTCAATCATCGGCCTCGGTGACAAACTAGAATGTAATTCTTATACACTATGAATGCATGGAATAGATAATTAAAATATCATAGTTCTATGAATGTAGAATAAAGATTGCAGCCTCATAAGTTTCTATAGAGATGGCGTAAGCGAACCAAGTAACAATTGCACAGCTTATATTGATCTTGTACATGGCCCCGGGTTCGTTCACTCATCCCTGAAAAAATCTGACACCAATGTGTCTGCCTCTCTTTGGGGCAAATTTGAATCATTGGCCACAATAAGAAATTGAAATGTAATCGTACAAAACAATATTCAGGGATATACAAATGCATCATACAACGCATTCATAGATCAGAAACAATACAAAGATTATATATTTAGGTTCCATATGAGAGAAAAATTAGGGTCTCATTTTTTCAGTGATGGAGTCGGAGAACCAAAATACCAACAACACAACCTATATTGTTTATGTGCATCGCTGCCTCAGGTTCACTAACTATCCCTAAGAAAACGACACCATCAGATGCCCATGCACTAATTTGGGGCAAAATTGAATCATTGGGCTCAGTAAGGAATAGAAATGTAATGTTATAGGCCTGCTATGTATCGAAATCAACACTCAACTAGCAAACTCAATTAGATGGCAGATGAGCAGATTGGGGTTTTGTGACTAGATGGCAGATGCATCAATCAACCAATCGAACCATATATATACTACCCTACTTCAAGAGCAAAAGAATCTATACACGATTGAGCAAATCCTATGTATGAACAATGAAAACCGCGGCTGCAACTAGAGAAGCTAGCAATGTAGTACCTCGGACTCCTCATCAGGGACCTCCTCCTCGACCTCATCATTCTCCATGATTACGTTGAAGATTTCTTGTACGGTGATGGGGTCGTTGATGTAGATCACCGGATTGCCTCCGCCTGCCACCTGCCCCCCATCCAGATCGGCCACTGGCACCACGACGTTGTCGGCCACCTACTGCTCGGCGGCGACGGCTACTACCTGCTGCTCGGCAGCGATGGCTACCACCTGCTGCTTGGCGGCGACGGTTACCACCTGCTGCTTGGCGGCGACGGTTACCACCTGCTGCTCGGTGGCGACGGCTACCACCTGCTGCTCGGTGGCGACGGCTACTGGCTGGATGGATGAGCTCGCACCCTTGACGGCGCGACAATGAGCGGAGTTCATTCCCGGAGAAGACGCCTCCGCCTACTTGGCGACGACCGAGCCATCTGTTGATGCGCCTTCAACCGGCTTCACCTCCGGCTCGTCTCCACGCGTACGCTTCATGGCGCACCAAGGGAAGGAGGTAGTGCAAGCGAGGGAGCTTCGGCGCGCGTGACATGTGTAGATTGTGGTTTTGGGACTAGACAGACTGGGGGGAAATGACACGAGCTCATGGAAGAAGAAGGTCGAGGGGGGTTATAAAAACTGGACCATTCATAGTCCTCGAGTGGACACGTGTGGTGGGCGGGGCGCTACCACGATCTCCACCCTTTTTTTGGTTCCCTTTTTTTGAAATAGCCACGATCTCCACTTTAGAGCTGTATTGAAAAGACGCTCATGGCAGACCTCGACTCCACTGCATGCAGGTGGCGCGGAACCAATTTCTAGCAACGTTAGATCTACTCGAGAGGGGCCCTTGACTCATGGAAGTTACTAGAAGTAGTGCCCTATAGAAGTCTCGCTGAGGGAGACGGCCGTGCTGTCTCATGTTGTACTGTGAAGGGCACGACGTGTGCAACGATCATCGCTGGATCGCACAGAATCAACGGTTGGTGCGCACGATCTGCATGACAACTGTGACAACCAATCAGGGAGTAGTCGACAGGGTGAGCACAGGTTTGGGCTTCTACGAAATATAGAGACAGGAGGGGGGGGGCGCAAAACTAAGTAGTACCACATAAAACCAAGGGAAAAACTGAGTAGTATAAAAATGGAAAGTGTCTTGTACAATGAAATACATTGTGGAATACATCAAATTATGCCAAGATAGATACACTAGAGTTCATTGGATGTGTGTTCTTCTCATAAACCACACATGGATCCACCTGTCTGATTGCATGTCTCTTCCTCTAAACAAACCACATAAGTCATTGCATGTCTGTTCTATTCATGAACCACACCCGGTGTCATTGCATGTGTGTTCCTCTAGACAAACCACATAAGGATCCACCGGTGTCACTGCATCTCTGTTCTTTTCATGAACCACATAAGGATCCACCAGTGTCATTGGATGTGTGTTCTTCTCATGAACCACACATGGATCCACCAGTTTTATTGCATGTCTGTTCTTTTCATGAATCACAGCTAGTCATTGCATGTTTGTGCTTTCCACAAACCACACATGGATCCACCGGTGTCATTGCATGTTTATTCTTTTCATGAACCACACCCAGTGTCATTGCATGTCAGTTATTTTCATGAACCACATAAGGATCCACTAGTGTCATTGCATGTATGATATTTTCATGAACCACATAAGGATCCACCAGTGTTATTGCATGTCTGTTCTTCTCACAAACCACATAAGGATCCACCAGTATCATTGCATGTCTGTTCTTTTCATGAACCACACCAAGTGTCATTGCATGTATGTTCTTTTCATGAACCACACCCAGTGTCATTACATGTGTGTTCCTCTAGACAAACCACATAAGGATCCACCCAATGTGATTGGATGTCTGTTCTTCTCATGAACCACACATGGATCCACTAGTGTCATTGCATGTCTGTTCTTTTCATGAACCACACCCAGTATCATTGGATGTCTGTTCTTTTCATGAACCACACCCGGTGTCATTGCATGTGTGTTCCTCTAGAAAAACCACATAAGGATCCACCGGTGTCACTCCATGTATGTTCTTTTCATGAACCACATAAGGATCCACCAGTGTCATTGAATGTGTGTTCTTCTCATGAACCACACATGGATCCACCAGTGTCATTACATGTCTGTTCTTTTCATGAACCACAACTAGAGTCATTTCATGTATGTTACTTCCATAAACCACACATGGATCCACCGGTGTCATTGCATGTCTGTTCTTTTTATGAACCACAGCCAGAGTCATTGCATGTCAGTTCTTTTCATGAACCACATCAGGATCCACTAGTGTCATTGCATGTATGTTCTTTTCATTAATCACGACTAGAGTCATTGCATGTCTGTTACTTCCATAAACCACACATGGATCCACCAGTGTCATTGCATGTCTGTTCTTTTCATTAACCACACCAAGTGTCATTGCATGTGTTTTCCTCTAGACAAACCACATATGGATCCACTAGTGTCATTGTATGTCTGTTCTTTCATGAACCACACCCAGTGTCATTGTATGTATGTTCTTTTCATGAACCACACCCGATGTCATTGCATGTGTGTTCCACTAGACAAACAACATATGGATTCACCGGTGTCACTACATGTCTGTTCTTTTCATGAACCACATAAGGATCCACCTGTGTCATTGGATGTGTGTTTTTCTCATGAACCACACATGGATCTACCTGTGTCATTGCATGTCTGTTCTTTTCATGAACCACAGCTAGAGTCATTGCATGTCTGTTACCTCCATAAACCACACATGGATCCACCGGTGTCATTGCATGTCTGTTCTTTTCATGAACCACAGCCAGAGCCATTGCATGTCTGTTCTTTTCATGAATCACGGCAAGAGTCATTGCATGTCTGTTACTTCCATAAACCACACATGGATCCACCGGTGTCATTGCATGTCTATTCTTTTCATTAACCACACCTAGTGTCATTCCATGTGTGTTCCTCTAGACAAACCACATATGGATCCACCAGTCTCATTGCATGTCTGTTCTTTTTATGAATCACAGCCAGTGTCATTGCATGTCTGTTCTTTTCACAAACCACATAAGGATCCACCTAGTGTCATTGCATGTGTGTTCTTCTAAACAAACCACATAAGGATCCACCAGTGTCATTGGATGTGTGTTCTTCTCATGAACCACACATGGATCCACCGGTGGCATTGCATGTCTGTTCTTTTCATGAACCACAGCTAGAGTCATTGCATGTCTGTTACTTCCATAAACCACACATGGATCCACCGGTGGCATTGCATGTCTGTTCTTTTGATGAACCACAACCAGTGTCATTGCATGTCAGTTCTTTTCATGAACCACGTAAGGATCCACCAGTGTCATTGCATGTCTGTTCTTCTCACAAACAACATAAGGATCCACCAGTGCCATTGCATGCATGTTCTTTTCATGAACCACACCGAGTGTCATTGCATGTGTGTTCCTCTAGACAAACCACATAAGGATCCACCAGTGTCGATGCATGTCTGTTCTTTTCATGAACCACATAAGGATCCACCAGTGTCATTGGATGTGTGTTATTTTCATGAACCACACCCAGTGTCATTGCATGTCTGTTCTTTTCATGAACCACATAAGGATCAACCAGTGTCATTGCATGTCTGTTCTTCTCACAAACCACATAAGGATCCACCAGTGTCATTGCATGTCTGTTCTTTTCATGAACCACACCTAGTGTCATTGCATGTGTGTTCTTCTAGACAAACCACATAAGGATTCACCGGTGTCACTGCATGTCTATTCTTTTCATGAACCACATAAGGATCCACCAGTGTCATTGGATGTGTGTTGTTTTCATGAACCACACCCAGTGTGATTGCATGTCTGTTCCTCTAAACAAACCAAATAAGGATCCACTAGTGTCATTGCATATCTGTTCTTTTCACGAACCACACCAAGTGTCATTGCATGTGTGTTCTTCTAAACAAACCACATAAGTCATTGCATGTCTGTTCTTTTCATGAACCACACCCGGTGTCATTGCATGTGTGTTCCTCTAGACAAACCACACAAGAATCCACCGGTGTCACTGCATGTCTGTTCTTTTCATGAACCACATAAGGATCCACCAGTGTCATTGGATGTGAGTTCTTCTCATGAACCACACATGGATCCATAAATGTCATTGCATGTCTGTTCTTGTCATGAACCACATCTAGAGTCATTGCATGTCTATTGCTTCCATAAACCACACATGGATCCACCGGTGGCATTGCATGTCTGTTCTTTTCATGAACCACAGCTAGAGTCATTGCATGTCTGTTACTTCCATAAACCACACATGGATCCACCGGTGGCATTGCATGTCTGTTCTTTTGATGAACCACAACCAGTGTCATTGCATGTCAGTTCTTTTCATGAACCACGTAAGGATCCACCAGTGTCATTGCATGTCTGTTCTTCTCACAAACAACATAAGGATCCACCAGTGCCATTGCATGCATGTTCTTTTCATGAACCACACCGAGTGTCATTGCATGTGTGTTCCTCTAGACAAACCACATAAGGATCCACCAGTGTCGATGCATGTCTGTTCTTTTCATGAACCAAATAAGGATCCACCAGTGTCATTGGATGTGTGTTATTTTCATGAACCACACCCAGTGTCATTGCATGTCTGTTCTTTTCATGAACCACATAAGGATCAACCAGTGTCATTGCATGTCTGTTCTTCTCACAAACCACATAAGGATCCACCAGTGTCATTGCATGTCTGTTCTTTTCATGAACCACACCTAGTGTCATTGCATGTGTGTTCTTCTAGACAAACCACATAAGGATTCACCGGTGTCACTGCATGTCTATTCTTTTCATGAACCACATAAGGATTCACCAGTGTCATTGGATGTGTGTTGTTTTCATGAACCACACCCAGTGTGATTGCATGTCTGTTCCTCTAAACAAACCAAATAAGGATCCACTAGTGTCATTGCATGTCTGTTCTTTTCACGAACCACACCAAGTGTCATTGCATGTGTGTTCTTCTAAACAAACCACATAAGTCATTGCATGTCTGTTCTTTTCATGAACCACACCCGGTGTCATTGCATGTGTGTTCCTCTAGACAAACCACACAAGAATCCACCGGTGTCACTGCATGTCTGTTCTTTTCATGAACCACATAAGGATCCACCAGTGTCATTGGATGTGAGTTCTTCTCATGAACCACACATGGATCCATAAATGTCATTGCATGTCTGTTCTTGTCATGAACCACATCTAGAGTCATTGCATGTCTATTGCTTCCATAAACCACACATGGATCCACCAGTGGCATTGCATGTCTGTTCTTTTCATGAACCACAACTAGAGTCATTGCATGTCTGTTACTTCCATAAACCACACATGGATCCACCGGTGGCATTGCATGTCTGTTCTTTTGATGAACCACAACCAGTGTCATTGCATGTCAGTTCTTTTCATGAACCACGTAAGGATCCACCAGTGTCATTGCATGTCTGTTCTTCTCACAAACAACATAAGGATCCACCAGTGCCATTGCATGCATGTTCTTTTCATGAACCACACCGAGTGTCATTGCATGTGTGTTCCTCTAGACAAACCACATAAGGATCCACCAGTGTCGATGCATGTCTGTTCTTTTCATGAACCACATAAGGATCCACCAGTGTCATTGGATGTGTGTTATTTTCATGAACCACACCCAGTGTCATTGCATGTCTGTTCTTTTCATGAACCACATAAGGATCAACCAGTGTCATTGCATGTCTGTTCTTCTCACAAACCACATAAGGATCCACCAGTGTCATTGCATGTCTGTTCTTTTCATGAACCACACCTAGTGTCATTGCATGTGTGTTCTTCTAGACAAACCACATAAGGATTCACCGGTGTCACTGCATGTCTATTCTTTTCATGAACCACTTAAGGATCCACCAGTGTCATTGGATGTGTGTTGTTTTCATGAACCACACCCAGTGTGATTGCATGTCTGTTCCTCTAAACAAACCAAATAAGGATCCACTAGTGTCATTGCATGTCTGTTCTTTTCACGAACCACACCAAGTGTCATTGCATGTGTGTTCTTCTAAACAAACCACATAAGTCATTGCATGTCTGTTCTTTTCATGAACCACACCCGGTGTCATTGCATGTGTGTTCCTCTAGACAAACCACACAAGAATCCACCGGTGTCACTGCATGTCTGTTCTTTTCATGAACCACATAAGGATCCACCAGTGTCATTGGATGTGAGTTCTTCTCATGAACCACACATGGATCCATAAATGTCATTGCATGTCTGTTCTTGTCATGAACCACATCTAGAGTCATTGCATGTCTATTGCTTCCATAAACCACACATGGATCCACCGGTGGCATTGCATGTCTGTTCTTTTCATGAACCACAACTAGAGTCATTGCATGTCTGTTACTTCCATAAACCACACATGGATCCACCGGTGGCATTGCATGTCTGTTCTTTTGATGAACCACAACCAGTGTCATTGCATGTCAGTTCTTTTCATGAACCACGTAAGGATCCACCAGTCATTGCATGTCTGTTCTTCTCACAAACAACATAAGGATCCACCAGTGCCATTGCATGCATGTTCTTCTCATGAACCACACCGAGTGTCATTGCTTGTGTGTTCCTCTAGACAAACCACATAAGGATCCACCAGTGTCGATGCATGTCTGTTCTTTTCATGAACCACATAAGGATCCACCAGTGTCATTGGATGTGTGTTATTTTCATGAACCACACCCAGTGTCATTGCATGTCTGTTCTTTTCATGAACCACATAAGGATCAACTAGTGTCATTGCATGTCTGTTCTTCTCACAAACCACATAAGGATCCACCAGTGTCATTGCATGTCTGTTCTTTTCATGAACCACACCTAGTGTCATTGCATGTGTGTTCTTCTAGACAAACCACATAAGGATTCACCGGTGTCACTGCATGTCTATTCTTTTCATGAACCACATAAGGATCCACCAGTGTCATTGGATGTGTGTTGTTTTCACGAACCACACCAAGTGTCATTGCATGTGTGTTCTTCTAAACAAACCACATAAGTCATTGCATGTCTGTTCTTTTCATGAACCACACCCGGTGTCATTGCATGTGTGTTCCTCTAGACAAACCACACAAGAATCCACCGGTGTCACTGCATGTCTGTTCTTTTCATGAACCACATAAGGATCCACCAGTGTCATTGGATGTGAGTTCTTCTCATGAACCACACATGGATCCATAAATGTCATTGCATGTCTGTTCTTGTCATGAACCACATCTAGAGTCATTGCATGTCTATTGCTTCCATAAACCACACATGGATCCACCGGTGTCATTGCATGTCAGTTCTTTTCATGAACCACATAAGGATCCACCAGTGTCATTGCATGTCTGTTCTTCTCACAAACAACAT
>OU342746.1:332069857-332106230 GCA_910589775.1 Avena eriantha
TTTTCATGAACCACACCCAATGTCATTGCACGTGTGTTCTTCTAAACAAACCACATAAGTCATTGCATGTATGTTCTTTTCATGAACCACACCCGGTGTCATTGCATGTGTGTTCCTCTACACAAACCACATAAGGATCCACCGGTGTCACTGCATGTCTGTTCTTTTCATGAACCACATAAGGATCCACCAGTGTCATTGGATGTGTGTTCTTCTCATGAACCACAGATGGATTCACCAGTGTTATTGCATGTCTATTCTTTTTATGAATCACAGCTAGAGTCATTGCATGTCTGTTACTTCCATAAACCCCTCATGGATCCATCGGTGTCATTGCATGTCTGTTCTTTTCATGAACCACACCCAGTGTCATTGCATGTCAGTTCTTGTCATGAACCACATAAGGATCCACCAGTGTCATTGCATGCCTGTTCTTTTCATGAACCACATAAGGATCCACCAGTGTTATTGCATGTTTGTTCTTCTCACAAACAACATAAGGATCCACTAGTGTCATTGCATGTCTGTTCTTTTCATGAACCACACCCAATGTCATTGCATGTGTGTTCCTCTAGACAAACCACATAAGGATCCACCCACTGTCATTGCATGTGTGTTCCTCTAGACAAATCACATATGATCCACTAGTGTCATTGCAAGTTTGTTCTTTTCATGAACCACAGCTAGATTCATTGCAAGTCTGTTCTTTTCATGAACCACAGCTAGATTCATTGAAGTCTGTTCTTTTCATGAACGACAGCTAGATTCATTGCATGTCTCTTACTTCCATAAACCACACATGGATCCACCGGTGTCATTGCATGTCTGTTCCTCTAAACAAACCACATAAGGATCCACCAGTGTCATTGCATGTCTGTTCTTTTCATGAACCACACCTAGTGTCATTGCATGTGTGTTCTTCATAACAAACCACATAAGTCATTGCATGTCTGTTATTTTCATGAACAACTCCCAGTGTCATTGCATGTGTGTTCCTCTAGACAAACCACCTTAGGAATCCACCAGTGCCATTGGATGTGTGTTCTTTTCATGAACCACACCCAGTATCATTACATGTCTGTTCCTCTAAACAAACCACATAAGGATCCACCAGTGTCATTGCATGTCTGTTCTTTTCATGAACCACACCCAGTGTCATTGCATGTGTGTTCTTCTAAACAAACCACATGAGTCATTGGATGTCTATTCTTTTCATGAACCACACCCGGTGTCATTGCATGTGTGTTCCTCTAGACAAACCACATAAGGATCCACCGGTGTCACTGCATGTCTGTTCTTTTCGTGAACCATAGCTAGAGTCATTGCATGTCTGTTACTTCCATAAACCACACATGGATCCACCGGTGTCATTGCATGTATGTTCTTTTCATGAACCACAGCCAGAGTCATTGCATGTTAGTTCTTTTCATGAACCACATAAGGATCCACCAGTGTCATTGCATGTCTATTCTTTTCATGAATCAAGGCAAGAGTCATTGCATGTCTGTTACTTCCATAAACCACACATGGATCCACCGGTGTCATTACATGTCTATTCTTTTCATTAACCACACCTAGTGTCATTGCATGTGTGTTCCTCTAGACAAACCACATATGGATCCACCAGTCTCATTGCATGTCTGTTCTTTTCATGAATCACAGCCAGTGTCATTGCATGTCTATTCTTTTCACAAACCACATAAGGATCCACCTAGTGTCATTGCATGTGTGTTCTTCTAAACAAACCACATAAGGATCCACCAGTGTCATTGGATGTTTGTTCTTCTCATGAACCACACATGGATCCACCGGTGTCATTGCATGTCTGTTCTTTTCATGAACCACAGCTAGAGTCATTGCATGTCTGTTACTTCCATAAACCACACATGGATCCACCGGTGTTATTGCATGTCTATTCTTTTCATGAACCACACCAGGTGTCATTGCATGTTAGTTCTTTTCATGAACCACATAAGGATCCACCGGTGTCATTGCATGTCTGTTCTTCTCACAAACCACATAAGGATCCACCAGTGTCATTGCATGTATGTTCTTTTCATGAACCACACCCAGTGTTGATACGTCCATTTTGCACCACTATTCTATGTCTTAATTCATTATTATTCATTGATATATTTCATATTGAGAGGTGATGCTTATGTTATTTCATCTATTTTTGCATGGTTGATGACTTTTGGAGCATGGATCGCTGCAGTCAGGATTCTGATGGAAAATGTGCTGTTTGGAGGCAAAATTCGCGAAGATTAGAAAATCCAGGAAAATATACGGAAAATCCTATTTTTCCAGAAGACTAAGGATGCCAGAAGACGGAGTGGAGATGGGCCACAGGGGGCCCACACCACCCCATGGCGCGGGCAGCCCTAGGCCGCGCCAGGAGGTGGTGTGGCCACCCTGGCCCACTCCAGCCTCTCCCCTCTAGCGTATATCATCCTCCCGAAACCCTAAGACTCGGAGAGCGACCACAGAAAGATTCCGCCGCCTCTGCGGGGCGGAAAACACCGAGAGAGAAAGATCTCTCCGGCAGACAGATTTCTGCCAGGGGAATTCCTTCCCGGAGAGGGGAGATCGTCGCCATCAACACCACCATCAAGCTGGACTTCATCGGGATCATCATCATCACCACCATCATCACCATCAGCACCCTCATCACCATCTCCATATTGCTCTAACAATTGAGTTGAATCTTGCATTAGTTCATAGGGGAAACTTTCCCGGTGTTGATTACTCTTTGTAGTTGATGCTATTGAGTGAACCATTGAATTATTTTTTATGTTCAGATTGTTATACATCATAATTCCATCTCTGATCATGATCCATTTGATTTCTTGTGAGTAGTTCGTTTTGTTCTTGAGAACATGGGAGAAGTCTTATTGTTAGTAGTGGAGTTGCGTTGAGAAAGATTCAATAGATTGTTATTTAAGTTGTGGTGTACTTCTTCTAGTGGTGTCATGTGAACGTCGACTACATGACACTTCACCTATATGGGCCTAGGGGAATGCATTGTGTATTTGGCTACTAATCGTAGGGGTTGCTGGAGTGACAGAAACCTGAACCCCGGTTAGGAAACCATTGCACAAGGGACGTAAGGGTCTTAGAGTTTAAAGCTGTGGTTAGGTTTCTACCTTAATTACTTTCTTGTACTTACATATGTTTGCAAGGGGTATAATCACAAGTATGTATTAGTCTTGTATGGGGCGGTACATTAGCACAGGTTCACCCACACAACACTTAGCAAGCTAGAGAAGATTGATCAACTATCTGAAGCGAAAGCACTTGACAGTCTTCCCATGTGTCCTCGAGAACGTTTGGTCATCTTAAGTAATATAACCGGCTTGTCCTTTGCTGCAAAAAGGATTGGGCCACTTGCTGCATTTATTCCTACTGTCTTTTATTAACTCGTACTTTGTTTACTTGCTATATCAAAAACCCCTAAAAATCCGTTTGCTAAGTATTTGCAGAGAATTCCTGATCCATACCACTAGCCAGCACCTTCTGCTCCTCGTTGGGTTCGACACTCTTACTTATCGAAAATACTGCGATACACCCCCTATACTTGTGGGTCATCAAGACTATTTTCTGGCATTGTTGTCGGGGAGTGAAGTGCTATTGGAGAGTGGAACTGGTAAAGGAAACTTCTACTGTGAGTATTGTTTACTTCTGCTAGTTGCTTTATTTTCGTTATGGATAATTCGCTGAGTTTCTTATTTGTTAATGCTACTACCACTGCTAAGATAGTAGATAAGCCACCACCTGCTAAGAATGATGTTTTCAAAATACCTACAAGAATTGTTGATCGTGTTATAGATAACTACTATGTTGGGGATGTAACTGTCCATCCCGGTGATCATTTACTCTTTATACACGAAATATGCGGGTTGTTCAAGTGTGCAGGTATTACTACAGATCAAGTAAAGAAGAAGTTATTCTCATTATCACCGAAAGGAAGAGCTGAGGAATGGTATAAGCAGCTGAAGAATGGTCAAGCTCTGGAATGGGAGGAAATAGTGCCTCTCTTTTATTCAAAGTTTTATCCTCCTAGTGAGATCCATAAAGATCGGAATCAAATATACAACTTTTGGCCTCTTGATGGAGAGAGTACAGCTCAAGCTTGGGGGAGATTGAAGTTATTAATGCTCAAATGTCCCATTAATGAGCTCCCCAATAATATTATTATCAACAACTTTTATGCAAGGCTCCCTCTACATGACAAGGATTTATTGGACGCTTCTTGTTCTAGATCATTCACTCGCATGGAAGAAGAAGCTAAATGGGACCTTCTAGACCGTATTCAAGACAATGCTGAAGCTTGGGAGAATGACAAAGGTAGAAAGTCAGGTATAAATTATGATTATGAATGCATTGAATCTTTTATGAGAACTGATGACTTTCAAAATATTAAAAATGCTTATGGTCTAGACTCTCAAGCTATTGCTTCTTATTTTAAGGCTTTTGCTTCCTACATTGAAGTGCCTAAGAACCTTATAAAGATATTGCTAAGAGTGTTCCTGCAAGAAATACTGAATTTTATACTGCTAATCATGTTTTTCCTAAACCTTATATTGAGAAAATGCCTTTTCCAGTTAAGGTAAAGGAACATTCCATGATAGCTAGTATGGTTAATGAAAGTACAAATAAAGCTATTGAACCTGATAAACAAATGGTTGATGAAACTATAATAGCAAGTGTGAAAGACTTTGTCACTAAATATGAAAAAGAGGGACACATTATCCTTTGTAAGGATACCTCTAATATTGTTTCACAAGGTAGTGTTATAAGAGCTAGTATTCCCGTGTTTTCTGTTAGAATAAGTGATCATTGCTATGATGGTCCTTGTGATAGATATATTGTTAAGTTTATGCATGATACTTAAAGTTATTATGAGAGAGGGAAAAGTGTTATTATGCATCTCAATAATATCAAGTTTCCTCGTTTTATGCTGAAACTTTTTATGTTGCACTTCTTTTGCCTTCTTATGCAAGTTGCCTCTGGTTTCAATAACTTGTTTGTTTACAAAATCCCCTTGCATTGGAAGTGTGTTAGACTTAAATGTGTGTGTGTGTTTTTGCTTCTTAATGCTCTCTTTCACTTCAATCCATATCCCTATGAGAGCTTCTTCAAAATTATCATGCCCATCTTAATGGCTATAAAGAAAGAGCTTTATGGGAGACAACCCAATTTGTTTTTTCTTTTAGTTTGTTTTTGTTTATTTGAGTCTTGGAAGTTATGACTTCAGTAATAACTGCTCATTATCCGTTTTGTTTGGTTTTTGTGTCAAGATCAACCTCTAATGAGAGAGAAGTAATATTTGGGGAAGTTGCTGTCCCGAAACAGAATTTTGTGCTTCACCATAAAACTTCGTGAGAGATCTTTGTATGTCGGATTCAGCTGTAATTTTTTGTGCTTCTGCCCCAGGTTGTTATTTTACTTTCGTTAGTTTTGCACTTTTTGATTTGAGAAACAGAAGATTTTCTAAAAAAATGATCTTTACCTGCTGGTCTGTTTTGACAGATTTTGCCACTCTTGCATTTGCTTCTTTATTCGATTTCCTTTTTGAATTCTTTTTGGGTTTTCGGAAGGAGTTGCTACAGTAGCTTATGTTTTGATAGTTTTCAGTTGAAGTTGGACTCAAAAGGTTTTATCACTTCACTTATACTAATGTTGCTAATAAGAACTGTGTGAAGATTTGTGTGAAAGAAATTTCCAGGTAGTGGAGATGTTGGTGTAATAAGGAAGAGAAAGGTTTTATGACTCAAGTAGTAAGTGTATGAAGATGAAGATATCGATGATATTCAAGAGATGACTCCGGAAGAATCTACTAGACACCAAATTCAGAGACATGTAGAGTCTGTTTTCAAATAGGTAACAGTTCTGGTAAGAAAAGTTCCGCGAAAATACAATCCAACTATATTTTTGCAGGTTTCAGTTGATAAGGAAAGCTACGAAGCGAAAAAGGGACGGAAAAGGAGCCAGGGTGGCTCACACCACCCTGTGGCGTGGGCCCAGCCCTAGCCGCGCCACTAGGTGGTGAGTCCGCCCCGAACTCCGCCTCCGACTCGTTTTCTCCCAGTACCTTCCTTTTGAAATGAAACTTCGTAATATATAACCCTCCGGATCCCCTGAGGTCCGTATATCACGTTTTTGTCATGTTTTTGTTTCGATATGTTTCTGTCAGGACATACTCTTTGAAAGCTTAGAAGCACAATGGTGTCCGCCAAGGATAAAAGGAAGGATCCTATGGAGGAAGACCTCCAAGACCCCAGGAAGGAGAAGGAGATCAAGGGTGAAGGTGAAGAGGAGCAAGGCCAACATCCGCATACCGGCACTACCATTGCAAGCATTGGAGTGGTGGGAAATCCAACCATTGGAGGGAAGCCTCCTCATCACCGTTCAGATCCCTGGTCACTTCCTCCATGCACCAAGAATCCTTTCCATACCCTTATCCATGAGCATCAATACCAAAATATGCCCAAAGGGAAATTACCCTCCAATTGGGATTTGCCTCGTTCTAGCCATGCAGGAAACGAAGACTTCAAGGAGGAAGAGTGGGGAAAGAATAGCAAGAGCTGGAATTCTCAACACGATATGATCATGAGCCGCATTGAGCAAAACTCACAGCTGATTCGTAATCTCACCTTCGAGATTGAGGACTTGGGGAAGCTAATTAGAGAGCTCATCGAGAGGATACCAGCACCACCAAAGGAGTAATTCGTCATCAGGTTTGGCATCCCCTTTGTTTGTTCCAAGCTTGGGGGAGTTCCGCAGTATCATATCACTATCTTCTATCTTTTTACCTTATTAGTAGAGTCATATCATGAATAGAGGAATTATTATGTAGGATGGTTTGCATTATGGAAGTGTCCCCTATCTCGTTAGATATGTATCCCTTGGTGTGAGTTGCCGATATGGAATATTAATGAGAAGTTCTATCATCCACTCTTTTGCATAGCTTATATTAGTTTTCAATTCGTGGTTATATGATTGATCTTGTTGTTAGTATTGGTATCACTTTGGGATCATTGAGTTAATTTAGTTGGTTTTTGCAAACCTGGCTCGGTCAGTAGCACACTATTTTTGAGAGTTGAATGAAAAAGATAAAAGTACCTTTAAAGAAAAATTATTTCATCATCTTTCTTTCTTGATTTGCTTATAAGTCTAGTATTCTCTAGTTAAGATCTTTTGTGCTTCCAAGGAAGATTGCATGTTTGTCTTTATCACTTGTATGTTTGTTTGTTTCCTTCAACTCTTATACTTGCTACCCAGCCATGCTAGCCAAAAACCCTGTACTAAGAGGGTATTCTTCTCGTGCATCCACCTCCTTTAAACCAAAACCTTTGCCATTTGTGTCCACCATACCTATTAGTAGCATTATTGCTATTCCAAGTAAATTCTTGTTTTATCTACCTCCCAAATTAAACTTGTTATGTGAAAATTAGTGATTAAAGCTCTCACGAACTTGATGGCACACTTTACTTTCTTGCATTTAATAAACTTGAACGATTGGGTCCTTTTTTGTTGCGTATATGCTTGCGCTTTATGAGTTGAAGTTAGCCGAACCATGTATCATGGGGACCGCTTTCAACACTTCATTTGCTACTTTGTACCTAGTTGATATCATGTTCTTTTGCTTATGGATCCCGAAAGTGTGAAATAAAAGTGGAACTTGTAAGATCATGGAGTTTATATGTGTGTTAGAGAAACACTTGGGCCGCTAGCCTAAGCCATGCCTAATCATGGTGGAAACTTGCAGCAAACTATAGTGAGCATTCTATGAAGCATTCTCAATAAAAACCTATGCAAATAGCAAATAAAAAGATCGCTGAGATGCTGACTGTCTGCTTGCCTTGTCATTTTGTTTATGGGATAGCTCCTGTGTCATGTGCAAGGGGTACCCCGTTGGCGGTTCTCAATGATACACATGTATTTATAATGACAAGAGCTTGCTCGTGACTGAAGTTGAGTAGCATGCGGACCGATACTCATAAGTAAGGGGCATGAGATTTCAACTTATAACTTGTCAAGCATATCCTCTTAGTTGTGTCACTTTAACCTTAATCACCTAAAGATGCCTATGATAGGGGCAATGAGAGCTAAAAGCTAGAAGTATCATAATTTTGGGAGCTCTTTATGAGACTTGCAATCCCTGCTTCCCTCTTTGAAGGGCCCTTTCTTTTACTTTGTAGTTGAGTTAGGAAACCTATTCCCTTCTACCTCAGCAAGTATTTTGAGTTGATGTGTTCCATTCGTTCATATGATGATTTATTCATTCATGTTTCTTATGTTCCTTGTTTTGCACATTGCTCTTATCCTGATGTTTACTACTTTGAAAGCTATCATTGAAACACCAGCTATTTGTGAACTCCAACAAATTATCAACTATTCTTCGACCAAGAGCTAAGTTTGCCATTACCAATTATGATTCACTTTATGTATCTTTATTGTGTTTCCTTTACTTATTACAAGTTGAGTTATATAATAGTGAGTTGTCTTCTATTATGATCTATGCTTTTGATGAATGTGATGCTTCTTGTCCGTATTCTTTTATCGACTCTTCACTCCATAAACCTGAGGCCATGTTTATTGATCTCAGTTTTGCTTGGGGACAAGCGAAGTCTAAGCTTGGGGAGGGAGTTGATACGTCCATTTTGCATCACTATTATATGTCTTAATTCACTATTATTCATTGATATATTTCATATTGAGAGGTGATACTTATGTTATTTCATCTATTTTTGCATGGTTGATGACTTTTGGAGCATGGACCGCTGCAGCCAGGATTCTGATGGAAACTGTGCTGTTTGGAGGCAAAATTCGCGAAGATCAGAAAATCCGGGAAAATATACGGAAAATCCTATTTTTCCAGAAGACTAAGGATGCCAGAAGACGGAGTGGAGATGGGCCACAGGGGGCCCACACCACCCCATGGCGCGGGCAGCCCTAGGCCGCGCCAGGAGGTGGTGTGGCCACCCTGGCCCACTCCAGCCTCTCCCCTCTAGCGTATATCATCCTCCCGAAACCCTAAGACTCGGAGAGCGACCACAGAAAGATTCTGCCGCCTCTGCGGGGCGGAAAACACCGAGAGAGAAAGATCTCTTCGGCAGACAGATTTCTGCCAGGGGAATTCCTTCCCGGAGAGGGGAGATCGTCGCCATCAACACCACCATCAAGCTGGACTTCATCGGGATCATCATCATCACCACCATCATCACCATCAGCACCCTCATCACCATCTCCATATTGCTGTAACAATTGAGTTCAATCTTGCATTAGTTCATAGGGGAAACTTTCCCGGTGTTGATTACTCTTTGTAGTTGATGCTATTGAGTGAACCATTGAATTATTTTTTATGTTCAGATTGTTATACATCATAATTCCATCTCTGATCATGATCCATATGATTTCTTGTGAGTAGTTCGTTTTGTTCTTGAGGACATGGGAGAAGTCTTGTTGTTAGTAGTGGAGTTGCGTTGAGAAAGATTCAATAGATTTTTATTTAAGTTGTGGTGTGCTTCTTCTAGTGGTGTCATGTGAACGTCGACTACATGACACTTCACCTATATGGGCCTAGGGGAATGCATTGTGTATTTGGCTACTAATCGTAGGGGTTGCCGGAGTGACAGAAACCTGAACCCCCGTTAGGAAACCATTGCACAAGGGACGTAAGGGTCTTAGAGTTTAAAGCTGTGGTTAGGTTTCTACCTTAATTACTTTCTTGTACTTACATATGTTTGCAAGGGGTATAATCACAAGTATGTATTAGTCTTGTATGGGGCGGTACATTAGCACAGGTTCACCCACACAACACTTAGCAAGCTAGAGAAGATTAATCAACTATCTGAAGCGAAAGCACTTGACAGTCTTCCCATGTGTCCTCGAGAACGTTTGGTCATCTTAAGTAATATAACCGGCTTGTCCTTTGCTGCAAAAAGGATTGGGCCACTTGCTGCATTTATTCCTACTGTCTTTTATTAACTCGTACTTTGTTTACTTGCTATGTCAAAAACCCCTAAAAATCCGTTTGCTAAGTATTTGCAGAGAATTCTTGATCCACACCACTAGCCAGCACCTTCTGCTCCTCGTTGGGTTCGACACTCTTACTTATCGAAAATACTGCGATACACCCCCTATACTTGTGGGTCATCAAGTGTCATTGCATGTGTGTTCCTCTAGACAAACCACATAAGGATCCACCGGTGTCACTGCATGTTTGTTCTTTTCATGAACCACATAAGGATCCACCAGTGTCATTGGATCTATGTTCTTTTCATGAACCACACCCAGTGTCATTGCATGTCTGTTCTTTTCATGAACCACATAAGGATCCACCAGGGTCATTGCATGTCTATTCTTCTCACAAACCACATAAGGATCCACCAGTGTCATTGCATGTCTGTTCTTTTCATGAACCACACCTAGTGTCATTGCATGTGTGTTCCTCTAGACAAACCACATAAGGATCCACCGGTGTCACTGCATTTCTGTTCTTTTCACGAACCACATAAGGATCCACCAGTGTCATTGGATGTGTGTTCTTCTCATGAACCACACCCAGTGTCATTGCATGTCTGTTCCTCTAAACAAACCATATAAGGATCCACCAGTGTCATTGCGTGTTTATTCTTTTCATGAACCACACCTAGTGTCATTGCATGTGTGTTCTTCTTAACAAACCACATAAGTAATTTCATGTTTGTTCTTTTCATGAACCACACCTGGTATCATTGCATGTGTGTTCCTCTAGACAAACCACCTTAGGAATCCACCAGTGCCATTGGATGTGTGTTGTTTTCATGAACCACACCTAGTGTCATTGCATGTGTGTTCCTCTAGAAAAACCACATAAGGATCCACCCAATGTGATTGGATGTGTGTTCTTCTCATGAACCACACATGGATCCACCAGTGTCATTGCATGTATGTTGTTTTCATGAACACAACCCAGTGTCATTGCATTTCTGTTCTTTTAATGAACCACACCCGGTGTCATTGCATGTGTGTTCCTCTATACAAACCTCATAAGGATCCACCGATGTCACTACATGTCTGTTCATTTCATTAACTACATAAGGATCCACCAGTGTCATTGGATGTGTGTTCTTCTCATGAACCACACATGGATCCACTAGTGTCATTGCATGTCTATTCTTTTCATGAACCACAGCTAGAGTCATTGCATGTCTGTTACTTCCATAAACCACACATGGATCCACTAGTGTCATTGCATGTCTGTTCTTTTCATGGACCATAGTCAGAGTCATTGCTTGTGTGTTCCTCTAGACAAACCACATATGGATCCACCAGTGTCATTGCATGTCTGTTCTTTTCATGAATGACAGCTATAGTCCACAAGTGTCATTGGATGTGTGTTCTTCTCATGAACCACATATGGATCCACCAGTGTCATTGCATGTGTGTTCTTTTCATGAATCACAGCTAGAGTCATTGCAATATCTGTTACTTCCATAAACCACCTATGGATCCACCTAGTGTGATTGCATGTCTATTCTTTTCACAAACCACACATGGATACACCAGTGTCATTGCATGGGTGGCCGTTAGACCGAGTCTTCTTGAAGGAACACCCTAACACAGTTGTTCTGCTTGACGATTGTTACATATCGTTTGATCGGGGCGCTTGGACGGTTGGGATGGTCTTCGTGAGAGCGATCCATGAGTAGGCTGTTCTGCGGCATGATTGTCCACGCTTGCTCTAGACAAACTGGCAACACCGGGCGCTCCCCTATTGCGAGTGTCATGTCTCATGAGTTCAGTGGGCCACATCACAGTGTCACGTCCCCATTACTTCTCTTCCTTCCCCTTGAAGCCACTTTCCCCACTTCACTCCCATCCTGCCGTAGCCGCAAGACGATGGTGCCTCCATCCCAATCCCCTCTCCGGCAGCCACCCCCCCTCCCCTCTCGCCATGGGTTCAAGGGGAGACGGCGAGGAAACGCGTCGTGACGACATGGATGGTGATTTCGATGTGAGTCATATCATCTCTATTTCTATCATCTGTGGCAAGTTATCTATTTTTTGAGCTAGATCTAATCTGTTTACTCATGTGTGTATGATGTGTTAGGCCAACCAGATGATGTATGACTCCGACTATCACGTTTAGCGGATGAAGACAGTCCTCTGCTATGTAAACATGGATATGTGCCCGCTAAATATGTAGCGTTCGAAGGACGAAACGCAGGTAGGAGGTTTCTACGGTGTCAAGGACATCTGGCAATGATGCAAGGTGGAAGTTGCGGTGTTGTCAAATGGGTAGATGCAGAGTGGCCCAAATCGATGCAGAAAACGCTGGACAAACTATGGAAAATGACTGTTGAGTTGAAAGAATCTGTATTCAGCTCACTTCTTGACAATGTTGAGATGAAGCTATGGGAACCAGTTGACACGACCAAGCAGAAGCGAGATCTCAGGTGGGTGCAAGACAAGGTTAGCAAAGTTGAGAAGGAGAGGGACGCGGCGTTGGCCCTGAAGGCTAAAGCAGAGCAAGAACTGACTCAAGCAAGGAATGATCTCCACTATGCCAAAGTCCTGCAGTTCACAACTATGAGTATTGACAAGTGCATGAGGAAAAATGCAGAGAAACAATTGAAGCTGTGCAAGGAAGATTCTAAAAGGAAGGAGCAGACAATTCGATCCTTGCTCTCGTAGAAAGATGCGCATCAGGCTAAGATTAGGAAGATCAAGGAGATGTGTGATAACTAGTTCTATTTAGCTTAAGCTCCGTGCCTTTTTAAGTTGTAATAGTTGTACTTGTTGACCTAGAGGTCTGAACTATTGGTCCTGGAGTCCAGGGAGGAAAAACATTGCTCTCTTGTTAGTCTGACCCTGCATTACTTCTTTTGTCTGACCAATGCCCCTTGGATATTCCGCCCGTCGCTTCGTCGTCCTCGTGTACAAATAGGAGGCGCCACATCACGTCGCTTCGTTGTCCATCCCCTCGCCCTCTCCAATCTCCGCCGTGCCATCGCTTTGTCGTCCATCCCCTCGCTCCCTCTCCAATCTCCACCGCGCTGCCATGGAGATGCCTAATCTAAACTTCTACGAGGGGGTGATGTTCATGAACTTCGACATCCTTGCGCCGCCAGCCACGATGGTGCCCCATGGATGGCGCATCAGCTCTGCGGGGGTGTCGGTGGCTCTGCTCCCTGGCCGAGCCGAGATGGAGAGCGAAATCATGGCGCGCCGCCGCCAGATGCCCGCGTGGAAGAGGGCTCTACCCCGGTACGCGGGGACCAACCCGTACTAGCCGGCGCTGTTCAAGAAGGAGCGGAAGGCAAAGATTGGCAACCGCATCATTGACGGGCACGTGGTGCACCGGGATCTTCGCAACTGAGAAGGGCGGGGGAGGTTCTGGTCCGTCCCTAGACGGACCAAGTACACTAACATCGCCGCCGATCACCGTGAAGAGGTTCTCCGTCTCGCGAACAATGCGGAAATCGTGGAGGTTCCATCTGACAGCGACGAGGAAGCCGGCGGCTCAGAGGACAGTGGCAGCGGAAGTGAAATTGTTCAGTAGTGGTTGAATTAATGTAGGATGTGAAATCGCACCTTTGTTTAGATGAATTTGTGGTTGAAGTAATGAAATGCTTCGATTTAGATCTCTGCCTCGATTAATTTGTGGAAGAATTTGTGACTTAGATCAATTTCTGCCTCGATTTAGATCTATGCCCCGGATTGGGAACGTGACCGTGGACATGTAATGACATTGGTGTGGTTCATGAAAAGAACAGACATGCAATGACACTGTTGGATCCACATGTGGTTTGTGGAAAGCACATACATGTAATGACTCTAGCCGTGGTTCATGAAAAGAACAGACATGCAATAACACTGGGTGGATCCATGTGTGGTTCATGAGAATAACACACATCCAACGACACTGGTGGATCCTTATGTGGTTTGTCTAGAGGAACACACATGCAATGACACTCGGTGTGGTTCATGAGAAGAACACACATTCAATGACACTGGTGGATCCATGTGTGGTTTGTGAAAAGAACAAACATATAATCACACCAGGTGGATCCATGTGGGGTTTGTTCTGAAGAACACACATGCAATGACTCTAGCTGTGGTTTGTGAGAAGAACAGACATGCAATGACACTAGTGGATCCATGTGTGGTTCATGAAAAGAACAGACATGCAATGACACTAGTGGATCCATATGTGGTTTGTGGAAAGCACAAACATGCAATGACTCTATATGTGGTTCATGAAAAGAACAGACATGCAAGGACACTAGGTGGATCCATGTGTGGTTCATGAGAATAACACACATCCAATGACACTGGTGGATCCTTATGTGGTTTGTGAGAAGAACATACATGCAATGACACTGGTTGTGGTTCATGATAAGAACACACATTCAATGACACTGGTGGATCCATGTGTGGTTTGTGAAAAGAACAAACATATAATCACACCAGGTGGATCCATGTGGGGTTTGTTCTGAAGAACACACATGCAATGACTCTAGCTGTGGTTTGTGAGAAGAACAGACATGCAATGACACTGGGTGTGGTTCATGAGAAGAACACACATGCAATGACACTGGTGGATCCTTGTGTGGTTTGTGAGAAGAACACACATGCAATGACTAGCTGTGGTTCATGAAAAGAACACACATGCAATGACACTAGTGGATCCATGTGTGGTTCATGAGAAAAACACACATGCAATGACACTGGGTGTGGTTCATGAGAAGAACACACATCCAATGACACTGGTGGATCCTTATGTTGTTTGTTTAGCAGAACACACATGCAATTCCTCTAGATCTGGTTTGCGGAAAGAACAGACATGCCATGACACTAGTGGATCCTTATGTGGTTTGTGAGAAGAACATACATGCAATGACACTAGCTGTGGTTCATGAGTAGAACACACATGCAATGACACTAGTGGATCCATGTGTGGTTTGTGGAAAGAACATATATGCAATGACTCTAGCTGTGGTTCATGAAAAGAGCACACATGCAATGACACTGGTGGATCCATGTGTGGTTCATGAAAAGAATAGACATGCAATGACACTGGTGGATCCTTATGTGGTTTGTTTAGAAGAAAACACATGCAATTACTCTAGCTGTGGTTCAGGAAAAGAACACACATGCAATGACACTGGTGGATCCATGTGTGGTTTGTGAAAAGAATAGACATGCAATCACACTAGGTGTATCCATGTGTGGTTTGTTTAGAGGAACAGGCATGCAATGACACTTGGTGTGGTTTGTGAACAGAACATACTTGCAATCACAGTAGGTGGATCCATGTGTGGTTTGGTTAGAGGAACAAACACGCAATTACACTGGGTGTGGTTCATGAAAAGAACAGACATGCAATGACACTGGTGGATACATAAGTGGTTTGTGGAAAGCACAGACATGCAATCACACTGGGTGTGGTTCATGAAAAGAACACACATCCAATGACACTAGTGGATCCATGTGTGGTTTGTGGAAAGAATAAACATGCAATGACACTGGTTGTGGTTCATAAAAACTACACAGATGCAATGACATTGGTGTACCCTTATGTGCATTGTGAGAAGAACACACATGCAATGACTGTTGGGGGGATACCCCCGGGTAGGGTCACGCCGGGATATAAAGGCCGAGTTAGCCGAGGTTCGGCAAGGCCAAAGCAGATGCTGGCCGGGTCACCTCAAGGCAGGCCGAACCACGGGGTAATCCGGACCTGGGGGCATCCGCCTAACTAAGTTTCATCCGACTTAAGCAGTAAGTCGGAAATGCCTATTTAACTTGTATGCAGGAACGGGTGTGGCCGGATGAACCATCATCCGGGTCACAGCAAGCTTCTAGGAGAAGGAAGGAATCTCTCTGGTCAAAAGGAGGGTCCAGTACGCATTGCATGAGCGAAGCAGGCAAGAGCGGGACCACCGAGTCATGGCCGATAGGGGTGACGACGCCTGTGTCGGCTGACGAGGGCGCCGCAGAGGCTCACGTAGCTAAAGCAAGTGTGACGCGGGGGAAAAAGCACCCCGGTCGGCTTACCACTTTGGGAGGAGGCCCTAGGCAGAAACCGAGCCTCCCCTATAAAAGGGGGGCTAGGGCTTCAGTAGGAGAGGTTGATCGCTTGGCATTTCTGTTCGGGGCTAGGGTTTCAGGGGTAATCTGTGGGTGAGAGTAAGAGAGCTCCTTCTTCGTCCTCTCGCCAAGACAGCTCTAGGAGCACTTGTAACCTAGAAAGGAAATCAATACAAACTCTTGTGTGGAGAATCACTTCCCCTAGCGTGTATTAGTCCCCACCTTTAGCCTATCCATGGCATCTGCCGTGACACCACCACGACAGTTGGCGCCCACCGTGGGGCTAGCGGCGCTAGCAGGGGTCAAGATCTGGACGGGAAGCCTCATCGCCACCGGCGAACGCATCGTCTCCGGGCTTGTTCAGCGCTTTGGAGCGCGGGACTTCGTTAGCGACAACGCAGGCTGCTTCGGCACGTGCCCCCTCCCGCGCAACGGCATCTTCGTCAAGCTCGGCGCGCACAAGGTCTATGTTGCGGTGGACGTGTCCTACGTTCATCCGTGCCACGTCGTCGAAGCGGGCGAGCCGCCCCTCACTGTGGCTCGCGGGGAGCGTATCGCTCGTTCCCCGGACCGTGCAGAGGTGATGATGACAGCGCCTGGTGTGGGTGCGAGCAAGGATCTGGCGCCAGATCCGGAGGTAACGCCCAAGGCACCGAGGAAAGGTAGAGGTCCTCCGCTGGAGAGGCCAGAAAATGTGTTGAGAGAGGCAATGGACAGCTTGGCGAACTCGGTAGTAGCGGCGGTAGATCCGGGTCGTGCACAGGCCGAGCTAGAAGAAACTAGGCAGAAAATACTAGAGGGCGCAAAGAAAATAGCCGTGGCCCAGCAGTCGTTGAACATGACGCTGAGTGAGTACGCTAAGGTGAACAAAGTTGATAATGTAAAAGTGAAAGGGAGAAATCTCATGAGCGAGATGAACAGAGAAGGTGATGCTAGAATCGAGGAATCAGAAAACTGTTTGTCCGTGGGGCTGCCGAGGTATAGTACCCTGGCCAAGAACCTCAGAGCAGCGGATGCAGCTGCGTTCGAGTTAGAGGGACTGACGGGTGAAGCCCGGCAAAGGCAGCAAGATCAGGTTAACGAGCTGGTTCGGATTGCAAATAGGCAAAACGAGGAACTGCTCAGGGCAAATCCGGAGAGGGCTGGAGCCTCCAAGATTGTCCATTCGGCGGTGGGTAACCTGGAGAAATCTGCTGGAGCCGCATCGTCCCCTCATGGTGGTCAAAGGAGATAAGAGGTGGTAACCTCGGCTAGACGGAACAAACAGATTGTCCCGTATGACCCGACACGGGCAGGGAAAGAAAAAGAAGCACAGAAAAATGATGATCAACGGAGTGTGAGCCGAGGCGGAGCTGGCCGAGGTAACCATGACCAAGGCAATGCCGGTCAAGGGAACGCTGTCAACGACAATGCCGGATAGCGAAATTCGGCTGGAGCAGGACAACCGCAGCAGCGGAACATACCAAGGCAAGAGCACGATGCCGGCCGAGGTATGCAACAGAAAGGTGCGCCATAAGAGCAAAACCGGTACAACGACGGTGATTCGGAGATGGCAAACGCGGGATACCCAAGACCGGACTATCATGTGATAGGGTCGAGATTGGGAAGTAGGGATTTGATGCCGGATGATGCGAGGTTGAAACTGGATCAGCTGTATAGGTCGGAACAGATTGAATGTCAAGGTCCACCAGGTCCAGCGTGTTTTGGACCCCGGATCATGAAAGAGCCACCGGTACCGAACTTCCAGCTGGCCAAGGGCACACAGATGTATGACGGTAGTACCAAGCCGGAGGATTGGCTGATAAATTATGCAACAGCCGTGAAAATTGCCACTGGTAACTTGAGATGGGCAGTACGATACGTACCCCAGATGTTGGAAGGCCCGGCAAGGGTATGGCTAAACAATTTGCCACCAGGGAGCATCAACTGCTGGATAGACTTTGAGGAAATATTCATCAGCAATTTCTCGAGTACATACTAGAGGCCAAATAGGCCACAGACCCTAGCTATGTGCAAACAAAGACCCAACGAGACAGACCGGGAGTTCTTGACCCGGTGGTGTACCGTGAGAAACTCATGTGAGGGCGTGATAGAATCACTGGCCATAGCGTGGTTTGCATAGGGGTGCATATATGGAAGTGAGCTGTGGATGAAGTTGCAAAGGAAAATGCCAGCTACGTTGGTAGAAATGATCCGGATTGCAGATTCGTATGCGCTGGGTGATCCGACCCAACCAAGGCTCACGTCAAACGAGTCAAGCGATGAGTACTATCAGCGGGATGGGTCCGGATCAGCCCGCAGAAATGATTACAGAGGAAAAAGGAGAGATGATAGACCGGACCACCGGTACGGTTCGCACCAAGTTGCAGCTGTGAATCAAGATCAACCCGGAGCAGGGGGTAGCCAGCGCCAGAAAACTGGAGGGCAGTGGACTCCAAGGAACGATGGCAAGAAAACTTGGACACCGGAACAAAAGAAGCACTGGCAAGAAAGGAAATACCGTCTGAGGTATACTTACGAGTCGATGTTGGACCAGCCGTCTAAGTTTCACACGCCGAATCCAAACAACCCGGCGGGTCATACGACGAGGCAATGTGAGTGGATGCGCAAGATCGAGCAAGGTGGTTCGGGGAATGCTCAGGCACCCCAGAATGATCAGCCTCGGCAGGAGTTACCCCGACAGCAACTGCTCTCCGGAGCGAACACGCAACAGCTAATGTTGCCTCCCCCTCCGCCGAGGTATGATAACAATGAAAGGAGGGATGCAGTGCATCAGATAGAAAATCAGCATCAGCCGGATCAGAGGCACCCCGGAAATGATGGGAGAAACGAGTACAGGGAGCATCACTAGAGCTACTGCGTATTCACCACAGAAGAAACTGATAGAAAAAGCTTGCAGCGTAGGCATATGGAGGTGAATGCAGTAATGCCTTCAGTGACGAGGTACATGTGTTGGTCCGATCAGGAAATCACCTGGAGCATTAGGGATCATCCCAAGCTCATGCCAAGCCCTGGTTCGTATGCGTTGGTGCTGGATCCTACGTTCATTGGACATAGCATTAACGTAAGGTTCTCAAAGGTACTGATAGACAACGGCAGTAGCATAAATATCATGTATGTGGACACAATGCGCAAGTTGGGTATCTCGGAGAACATGCTCCAGGCCACGAGGACAACTTTCCATGGCATTGTGCCCGGCATTTCTTGTGAGCCCATAGGCAAGGTCTGGGTCGACGTCTTGTTCGGCACGAGGGATAATTGCCGAACTGAAAATCTGGAGTTCGAAGTGGTGAACTTAGAAAGCGCGTATCATGCGTTGCTCGGAAGGCCGGCGCTGAACAAGTTCATGGCAAGTTTTCATATTAGCTACTTGAAGATGAAGTCGGCCGGGTCGAACTTAGCCGAGTCAATTGTGATTGCGCAAGAAAAAAGAAAAATTCGAGAGGTGGCAGCTTTGGCCCAGTCCGCGCAGCAGTATATGCCGGCACTGAGTAACCCGCATGGATCTGTTTCCTTCCAGGCCACGAAAGATACCAAGAAGGTTCCTGTCGATGACATGTTCCTAGAGCGCACCGTAACAATTGGTGCCGGGCTAAGTGATAAATAGGAAAGCGAGCTCGTCAGCTTCCTCCGTGAGAATCGGGATATTTTTGCTTGGTCCACACTGGACTTGCAAGGTGTTCCGAGGGAGTTGGCCGAGCACTCTTTGAATGTAAGACCCGGAGCTAAGCCGGTAAAGCAACCACTCCGCGCCTTCGCCGAAGATAGGAGGAAAGTCATTGGGGATGAAATAGCTCGGTTGCTAGCTGCGGGATTTATCATGGAGGTTCTTTACCCGGATTGGCTGTCTAATCCGGTGCTGGTGGAGAAGAAGAAGGATGACCCGAACGTGGCAGTGGTTTGGCGCATGTGTATTCATTACACGAACCTAAACAAGGCGTGTCCGAAAGATCCATTTCCGCTGCCAAGAATAGATCAGGTCATAGATTCAACTGCTGGATGTGAACAGTTGTCATTCATTGATGCTTATTCTGGTTTCCACCAGATACCTCTGAATCCATATGATCAAATAAAGACTACGTTTATTACCCCGTATGGGGCTTATTGCTATCGCACCATGCCGTTTGGTTTACGTAATGCAGGGGCAACGTACCAGAGATGTATGCAAAAATGTTTGCACGACCAAATAGGTCAAAATGTACAGGTGTACGTGGATGATGTGGTTATCAAGACCAAGGAAAGCAAAACGCTCCTTGACGATATCAGGCAAACATTTGCAAACCTAAGAAGGTTCCGGATGAAACTTAACCCAGAAAAATGCACCTTTGGTGTCCCAGCTGGAAAATTGCTCGGTTTCCTTGTTTCCAGCCAAGGTATCGAGGTTAATCCCACCAAAATCCAGGCCATCGAATGAATGGAACTGCCGAAGTGTCTTAACGATGTCCAGAAGTTCACAGGTTGCCTGGCCTCGTTATGTTGGTTTGTATGCCGGTTGGGAGAGAAGGCTTTGCCCCTTTACCAACTCATGAAAAAGTCGGATAACTTCATTTGGACACCGCAGGCCAATGAAGCCTTTACCCACCTGAAGAAGATGTTAGCCACGGCACCAGTGCTAGCCTCACCACTATCAAAGGAGCCAATGTTGCTCTATATAGCCGCAACCAACCGAGTTGTAAGTGCAGTGATAGTGGTGGAGCGCGATGAGGAAGGTAAGTCGGTGCAAAGGCCGGTGTATTACTTGAGTGAAGTGTTGTCAGCCTCAAAGCAGAACTACCCGCATTATCAGAAAGTGGCATATGGCGTGTACATGGCCGCCAAGAAACTGAAGCACTACTTTGAGGAACATCCTATCCGGGTCATATGTGAGGCCCCCATATCGGAGATAATGAGTAACAAGGATGCGAGCGGCAGAATTGCAAAATGGGCAATTGAGCTAGCTCCTTACGCACCGCAATATGACAGACGAGAAGCCATCAAATCTCAAGCTGTGGCGGACTTTTTCGTGGACTGGGCCGAGGTACAGTACGAACCACCGCTTCCTGATCTGAACTATTGGCGAATGCACTTTGACGGATCGAAAACCAAAACCGGGCTAGGTGCCGGAGTTGTACTTACGTCGCCAAAAAAGGACCAGTTGAAATATGTGCTGCAGATCCATTTCACGACATCAAACAATGTCGTTGAGTATGAAGCACTTGTGCATGGGCTCAAGGTAGCAAACGAAATTGGCATACGTCGGATCATATGCTTTGGCGACTCAGATTTGGTGGTGCAGCAAGTATCCGTAGTGTGGGACGCACTTGATCCAAACATGGCACTATACAGATTTCATGTGCAGAAAATATCCGGTTACTTTGAGGGATGCGAATTTCATCATGTACCACGGGTGGAAAATGAGGCTGCTGACATGATGTCGAAGCTCGGGTCAACCAGACAAGCAATTCCACCGGGTGTAGCATTAGAGCACCTCAGGAAACCATCCATCAGGCCATCCCCAGAATCCGAGTCAATCTATGTCTCGGAGGACACAGAATCCGGAGCAGTGCCCATGGACGTTGACACAGGAAGTGGTGCGCAAAACCCGGGGACTGCCTCAGCAAACCTGGGGACTGCTTCGCAAGACCCGGGGACTGCTCAGCATGGTCCGGTTGAAGTTATGCCGGTGGATCAGATGGAGATAGACGAGGATGTATTCCCCATGCGACCAATACCGGCTTGGGCACTGCCTATATTTCAATTCCTGAAGGATGGAACGTTACCCACTGAAGAGGTGATGTCCAGGCAAACACAGAGGAGGGCAAAGGCCTACACGATCATCAATTCCGAGTTATACAAAAGAAGTGTGCCAATGTCCTCCAACGGTGTGTTGACCCGGAAGAAGGGCTTGAAATCATCCGAGATATACATCAGGGGGAATGCGGGCATCACACCTCATCCCAAGCCTTGGTAGCAAAAGCTTTCCGACACGGATTCTACTGGCCAAATGCCTTAGAGCAAGCTGAAGATCTGGTGAGAAAATGTAATGGTTGCCAGAGGTACGCTACCAAGACACATATGCCAATGTCGGAACTCAAGACTATCCCAATCACCTGGCCATTTGCCATATGGTGCTTGGATATGGTTGGCCCGTTCAAACCAGCAAGGGGAAATATGACTCACATTCTGGTAATGGTGGACAAGTTTACGAAGTGGATTGAGGTAAAGCCATAAGAAAATCTGATGGAGTTACGGCCGTAACGTTTCTCAAAGATATCATCTTGAGGTACGGTTATCCTCACAGTATCATAACTGATAATGGCACAAATTTTGCGGAAGGAGCGTTTGCTCGTTTCTGCGGGGATAAGAGGATCCGGCTGGACATAGCCTCGGTAGCCCACCCTGCATCGAACGGACAAGTGGAAAGATCCAACGGATTAGTATTATCCGGGATAAAACCCCGGCTCATTGAGCCGCTGCAAAGATCAGAGGGGTGCTGGATAGAAGAACTACCAGCGGTACTGTGGAGCTTAAGAACAACTCCGAATCGATCAACAGGCTATACGCCATTCTTTCTGGTATATGGGGCAGAAGATGTATTACCAGCCGACATAGAGCATGATTCGCCTAGGGTCACCCAATACACAGAAGCCGAAGTGCAAGAAGCCCGGCAAAATGATGTTGATCTGCTGGAAGAAGCGAGAGAGCTGGCACTATCCAGATCCGCCATATATCAGCAAAATCTCCGACGCTATCATAGCCGGAAAGTGTGCCCCCGGGTCTTTCGGGAAGGCGATCTGGTGCTCCGGTTGGTACAACGTACTACCGGAATGCATAAATTATCCCCCCCATGGGAAGGGCCATTCATCGTAAGCAAAGCATTGCACAACGATTCTTACTATCTTATAGATGCAAAGCCACAGGAAAAGAACAAAGTGGACAGGTCCGGAGAGGAATCTAAGCGACCACGGAATATAGCTCTACTTCGTCCTTTCTACACTTAACTGAAGAGTGTATGTATCCGAGTTATCTCATATGTCGGTATGTATGTCGGCAGTGAGTTTATCAATGAAATGTTGGCACCTCGAGCAGTAACTCGGGGACTGCCTTAATAGTATTTGTTGGTTTTTGCGCGTCAGTTGGGATAAGTTATTCTACTTAACTCGGATTAGTAGTGTGTGAGCACCAAAAACCCAACTCTTCGACTTGCTGTTGTCCAACAAGAATTGGCTTCATGGCAAGCAAGAGAACAAGTTTGGAATTGCGTAGCACATGAAAAACGACTAAGGAAAAGAGTTTATTCGAGCCGACGTTTGTTTTTCGGGCTAACCATGTATTTATTTTCAAATTGTGATATAGTTTTATTTTTTGAGCTAAGTCTAAAAGTTTCCCTGTACTGTTAAAACAATTTTGAAGCTCGGATTCGTAAGTTGTAAAACCGAATCAAGGTAGAAACGATCCGAGCCAAAAGATTGAACGAACAAGAAAAAGAAACTCGGGGACTACGCCCAAGTTAATCCGGCATAAGCACTTAGTAGCAAAATATCACATATGTTGGAAATACAACTTCACCCGGCATACCGGGGATCTCATAGGTTTTCAAGTGTTTTTTACTTAGGAGCAGCAGGAGGAAGTTCAGCGTCATCTTCGCCCTCTTCGATATCCGAGGCAGTGTCCTCCTCGTCCTCACCTGAATCATCTTCAACGTTCTCAACTTCCTCTTCGCCAGCGACTTCCAGGAAGCTCGGACCCTCAGTCCATTCGTGAATGGGGGCATATTCAATGAGGCTGTGGGCGCAAGCCTGGCGCTGAGCCACCCACTCTGGTTCGTCCGTCCATTTGGATCCGGTGCGCAGGTGTGTGAGGAGGCTGAGATCTATCTTTTCATACCACGTCAGAATATGGTGAAGGATGGTATCAGCTGCGGCACGTCCAACGGACTCTCTCCAGAGGTCGAGCTGGGTCTCAATTTCCGAAAGCTTTTCAGCGAGCTGTGTGACTCTCTCCGGAGCGTCATCAGCGGGCCAGAAAGCGTTGAAGACTCGGACTGCAACATCAAGGAGGTCTTTGCCGTAGTTCTTAATGATTTCCACGCGAGACGACAGGCTGACCAACAGGTCCTCCATGTCAAAGGGAATGCTCTCGCCCTCAGGAGCGACCGGAGTACCCCTTTCTTGGAAAAAATTGGCGACAGCAGCACTTGCAATGGCAGTACCCTCTAGAAAGTGGCCTGGGAAACAAGGCAAAGGACGCAGTTGAGAAAACAAGAAGTATGAAGTAACCCGGAGAAATAAGGCGGATGAAGGAAAATAAATTACGTGAGATGTGGCTGTGAATCCGGGTCAATTCCTTGGTGCAAGCATCTCTCCTCTTCCGAAGCTGCTCAAGCTCAGCATTCGCCGACTCAAGTTTGACCTCGGCTTCCTGAAGAAGTTCACGGTCCTTAGCATTTTGGAGCTTGAGGCGCTCACGTTCTTCAGTGTAGTCCTGGCCAGCCTTTTTTAGCTCGGTTTGGTGCTGCGCTTTCATCTTAGCCATTTCAGCTTTGAGCTTGGCTATCTCATCGTCTTTGGTCCGGAGGAGAGCGAGCTCATCATCTTTCTTCTTTAGCTCGGCTTGGTGCTTCCCTGCTTGTTCGAGAAAATGCAGCATCATATCAGGCAGGGGCACACTATCTTCAAGCGATGCTGAAATAGTGTGTTGGCCCAGCAGTGCCGAGGTATAAATGTTTGCCGAGCCAAGGAGGAAAGCTGATGAAAAGCACAGTTAAAACAGACAAGAAGGACGTACCCTTGATCTGCTCCAAGTTCTTCCGCATTATCTTGTTTTCAGCTTCCACCCCAGCTGTGGAAACCGAACAATCAGATTAGTTCGGCAAGGGAAGTGGAAGGAAAAGGAAGGAGCGTTAAGGAAGAAATTTACCTCTCTTCTCGTATTCCGCAATAAGTGTAGCCTGCTTTGTGCGTAGATTCTTTTGGGTATCCAGCAAGCATTGGAACTCCGCACTCCGGCGGTTGGTGGTCACCTAAGAGAGATACAGAAACTTAACTCAGCTTGGTGCATATTCGAAGTGTACTAAAATCCAGGCGAAGTGGAACTTAACCCGGCTCTAGGTGTGTGCATATTCGAAGTGTACTAAAATCCGGGCCAAGTGGAACTTAACCCGGCTCTAGGTGTGTGCATATTCGAAGTGTACTAAAATCCGGGCCAAGTGGAACTTAACCCGACTCTAGATGTGTGCATATTCGAAGTGTACTAAAATCCGGGCCAAGTGGAACTTAACCCGGCTCTAGGTGTGTGCATATTCGAAGTGTAATAAAATCCGGGCCAAGTGGAACTTAGCCCGGCTCTAGGTGTGTGCATATTCGAAGTTCTCATGGAGCTACGTTAGTCTTCTAAGGAGCATCCGGGCAAATAACAAGTTACTCCCCCTAAGGCTCGGGGACTAATGGTCAGTACCTACATCTTGTAAAGGGAAAACGACGTACCTCCATCATTCGCCCAGCGAGGTTAATTGCCTTGGTGGTTGTGTTCATCTGAGAGGAAAACTCGGCAGGGCCGAACTTCTCCGGGAGATCAGAATCCAGAACTACCTCGGCCTTATTCCAGTTCATGACAAACTCCATCAGGCTCGGGGGGTACCGTTCACCCGTGGGCATATGGGGCGTCACCAAGCCCTTTGCATGCGCTTCTTTCCTCTCCACCAAGGCAAGGGCGGGGCTGGTGTGCAGAACCAACTGCTGGGCTTCGGTTAGCTCGGCAGGCACATCCTTTGCTGCTGGTGTCTTCTTGGGGAGCATTGACATAAGGGTGCGCTGCCCAGACTCGGCGGCAGTGGGCTTGGCAGCATCTAGAGCTTTCTTGCCTTTGGCTTGCTGGGTAGAGGAAGCTGTAGCAGTGGTTTTCCCCTTAGAAATTGCCAGGGTAGTTCCTTGCCGAGGTTGAGAAGACTCGGAAGATGCAGAGGAACTAGGTACTGGTACTCTCGCAGCTGGAGTTGGTGCCGGCGCTGAAGCTTTCGCTGCCGGAGTTGGTGCTGATGCCGAGGTTGGAGTTGGTGCTAGTCTGGTTGCTGGTCTGCTTGCTGGTACTGGAATTGGTGCTAGGGCCGAGGTATCCTCAGTGGCTGCTGGTTGAGCTGTTGTCGAGGCGGTGGATGCCGTTGCTCCGGCTAGGCCGGTCTCCCCCACTCCAAGGTTACCCTCCTCTTGCCGAGGTGGAGCCAAACCCGGAGCGGCCGCAGAACCCTCGGGAATAGGGCTCAGCGGGCGTGACTCGTCGTCACGACGGGGAGAAGGGCTAGGTCGGAGAGGTGAAGAAATGCTGGATCCACTTTGAGGGACCTCCACCGGAGCCCTACAAAATCGAATAACGTCAGAGGAAAAATTACGACGAAGGAAGAAAGAACAAGTTACAGAAGAAAGAATGACTTACGCATCCGAGGTTTCGGCCGCTTTGGGTTTCCGAGCCCTTCGTGCTGGGGCCTTCTTTCGCCTTTTAACGGGCTGGGAAGGTCCAGAGGAAGAGCTCGAGGAAGCCCCGCATTTTTTCTTCGACGCCACCGGAGCTGGCTCGTCCGTAGCGAGGGGAGGATCCTCGTGGATATGACCACCGGGATGAGCTGATGGCGGAAAAGCAAAGGAAAGGGGGACAGCCTCAGAGGGTTCAATTATCTCGATATCCGAGTAATCTTCATCATCGGGCCAATCTCTAGCAGAAGAGAAGTTACCCGTGGGTCGTTTCGTGGCGTCGGTCATGGGGAAAAACATCTCTTGGTCCGGCTCCTCCTCGTCCAAAGTCACCCGGTCCGGTGCCCACCTAAGGGTCGGATCGGTGCCGTCCTCGAGCTTCTGCTGAAGGAATAGCTGAGGAAAAGAACGAACAAACGAGTCAAAAATGCAACAATAACAGACACGTAATTAGTCCGGACTAAGTTTGCAGCATGAAATTTACCGTGGGAGGAAGCCGGTCACCGCAGAAATGCTCAATCCCCCAAGTCCACTCAGAAGAGAAGTCCTTGTGAGTGGTGAAGAGAGCCTTAACCCGGCGATAAATCTCCGTGTTGTTCAGTTCGAAGGATGAAGTCTGGTTGGGATCGTGGCCGTAGATCATATGGCACACCTTGTGGGTGCGCTTCTAGAGAGGGGAGATTCGGTTGCGCACGAAAGTGATCATTGCATCCTCGTTGCGCAACCCGAGCTCCTTCAGCTCCACAAACCTTTTGTTCACTTGGTTGGCCAGGGCCGTAGGTTTCATAGGAACGGCGTCCCAAAGATCCGGGTTCGGTGGACCCCGTGTATAGGGGAGCAACTGGATCAAATCTTTGGTGCCTGTGTTCCGGATGTAAAAGAACGTCCAGGCCCACCCTTTGTAGGATTCTAGCCCGGTGACCCGGGGGAAAACAGAAAACCTCCGGGGTGAGATGGAGGCCGCTCCGAACTGAGTGAGCCGCTTGTCCTCCGGATCAGTGTGGATGTCGGGGATAACATTGCGACGAAGGGCGAAAAAACCGGATCCACAGCTCCTTCGTGGGCCATAATCCGGCATAGCCTTCGATCGTAGAAGCAAAGGCAGAGAGAGAAGTAATGGCATTGGCTGGAAGATGGTGCGGCTGGAGATGGTAGGTACTGAGCCAATCGTGGAAGAAATCGCTCACCAGCAGTCCGAAGCCCCGTTGAAAGTGGGACAGGAACACAACGAACTCCCCGGGATTGGGCGAAGGAGCTAGGTCGGCGGAGGCGAGGCGAGCGGCGACGCCGGCGGGGATGTGTCTGGTCTGGTAGAGCCAGTCCAAGTCATCCTGGCAGACCCAGGATCCGGCCCACGCACCGCGGTCCGCCGCAGCGGCGTCCTCCTCCATCTCTTGTTCAGCAATGGCGAGTTCTTCTTCCGTCATCTACTCCTCGAAGCCCTCGCTGGCGCTAGAGGCGGCGTGGGACAGTGGCCTAGATTGACGAGGACCCGTAGCGAGAGGTTTGCGTCGCAGTGACGGCGACGCAGAGGCGCAACGGAGAAGTGCGGCGACGACGCTGCTTTTTGGCAGTGCTGGCGGCGGCGCGGTCGCGAGGAAGACGAAGAGGAATAGCAGCAGGCAGAGGGGTGCGGCAGGGAAAAAATCCTAAGGGATGCACCCCTCCGCTATTTAACCACTCCCATCAGGGGTGAGTGGGATCGCGCCCTGTGGACCGACCACACGCAGTGGCTGTGTATCACCCGTCCGGACCAATCAGTGAGGAGCCACACGGAAGGCCACAGGGTGGAGAGAATCCTGTGACGTGACACTGTGATGCGAGAAACGAGGGGGCAAGTGTGACGTGACCCGCGCACAGTGATAACTGACAATTACTGCGGCGATTACTGTGCAGGCCCTTAAAATAAGATGACATAATGATCACCCTTCACATGGGTTAGCGTACGAGAGAAGGAAACGAGACCCGGATGGAACTATCGTGACCCGGCCTGCAAGTGAAAACTTGGAATGTGCGAAGGGAACGTAAATCCATATAATCAGAGGTAAAGAGGTAACTCGGCAATAACGACCAGAGCTCAAAATTGAACCTGTTGTGGCCTTAGTGGCCAAGGCAGCTAAGACCGCACCAGCTTCGGGGACTAATGTTGGGGGGGATACCCCCGGGTAGGGTCACGCCTAGATATAAAGGCCGAGTTAGCCGAGGTTCGGCAAGGCCAAAGCAGATGCTGGCCGGGTCACCTCAAGGCAGGCCGAACCACGGGGTAATCCGGACCTGGGGGCATCCGCCTAACTAAGTTTCATCCGACTTAAGTAGTAAGTCAGAAATGCCTATTTAACTTGTATGCAGGAACGGGTGTGGCCGGATGAACCATCATCCGGGTCACAGCAAGCTTCTAGGAGAAGGAAGGAATCTCGCTGGTCAAAAGGAGGGTCTAGTACGCACTGCATGAGCGAAGCAGGCAAGAGCGGGACCACCGAGTCATGGCCGACAGGGGTGACGATGCCCGTGTCAGATGACGAGGGCGCCGCAGAGGCTCACGTAGCTAAAGCAAGTGTGACGTGGGGGAAAAAGCACCCCGGTCGGCTTACCACTTTGGGAGGAGGCATATTCTTAGGAATATGCCTCCACGTATGCCCTAGGTAGAAACCGAGCCTCCCATATAAAAGGGGGGCTAGGGCTTCAGTAGGAGAGGTTGATCTCTTGGCATTTCTATTCGGGGCTAGGGTTTCAGGGGTAATCTGTGGGTGAGAGTAAGAGAGCTCGTTCTTCCTCCTCTCGCCAAGACAGCTCTAGGAGCACTTGTAACCTAGAAAGGAAATCAATACAACACTTGTGTTGAGAATCACTTCACTATCCCTCCCTGGATTCCCCTAGCGTGTATTAGTCCCCACCTTTAGCCTATCCATGGCATCTGCCATGACACCACCACGACAATGACTCTAGCTGTGGTTCATGAAAAGAACAGACATGCAATGACACGAGTGGATCCATATGTGGTTTGTGGAAAGAACAGACATGCAATGGCACTGGCTATGGTTCATGAGAAGAACACACATGCAATGACACTGGTGGATCCATATGTGGGTTGTGAAAAGAACAAACATGCAACCACGCTAGGTGGATCCATGTGCGGTTTGTGGAAAGAACATACATGCAATGACTCTAGCTGTCGTTCATGAAAAAAACACACATGCAATGACACTAGTGGATCCATGTGTGGTTCATGAAAAGAACACACATGCAATGACACTGGTGGATCCATATGTGGTTTGTGGAAAGCACAAACATGCAATGACTCTAGCTGTGGTTCATGAAAAGAACAGACATGCAATGACACGAGTGGATCCATATGTGGTTTGTGGAAAGAACAGACATGCAATGGCACTGGCTATGGTTCATGAGAAGAACACACATGCAATGACACTGGCGGATCCATGTGTGGGTTGTGAAAAGAACAGACATGCAACCACACTAGGTGGATCCATGTGCGGTTTGTAGAAAGAACATACATGGAATGACTCTAGCTGTGGTTCATGAAAAGAACACACATGCAATGACACTAGTGGATCCATGTGTGGTTCATGAAAAGAATAGACATGCAATGACACTGGTGGATCCATATGTGGTTTGTGGAAAGCACAAACATGCAATGACTCTAGATGTGGTTCATGAAAAGAACAGACATGCAATGACACTAGGTGGATCCATGTGTGGTTCCTGAGAATAACACACATCCAATGACACTGGTGGATCCTTATGTGGTTTGTGAGAAGAACATACATGCAATGACACTGGTTGTGGTTCATGAGAAGAACACACATGCAATGACACTGGTGGATCCATGTGTGGTTTGTGAAAAGAACAGACATATAATCACACTAGGTGGATCCATGTGGAGTTTGTTTTGAAGAACACACATGCAATGACTCTAGCTGTGTTTGTGAGAAGAACAGACATGCAATGACACTGGGTGTGGTTCATGAGAAGAACACACATGCAATGACACTGGTGGATCCTTGTGTGGTTTGTGAGAAGAACACACATGCAATGACTAGTTGTGGTTCATGAAAAGAACACACATGTAATGACACTAGTGGATCCATGTCTGGTTCATGAGAAAAACACACACGCAATGACACTGGGTGTGGTTCATGAGAAGAACACACATCCAATGACAATGGTGGATCCTTATGTTGTTTGTTAAGAAGAACACACATGCAATTCCTCTAGATGTGGTTTGCGGAAAGAACAGACATGCCATGACACTAGTGGATCCTTATGTGGTTTGTGAGAAGAACATACATGCAATGCCACTAGTTGTGGTTCATGAGAAGAACTCACATGCAATGACACTGGTGGATCAATGTGTGGTTTGTGGAAAGAACAGACATGCAATGACTCTAGCTATGGTTCATGAAAAGGACACACATGCAATGACACTTGTGGATCCATGTGTGGTTCATGAAAAGAATAAACATGCAATGACACTGATCGTTCCTTATGTGGTTTGTTTAGAAGAAAAAACATGCAATTACTCTAGCTGTGGTTCAGGAAAAGAACACACATGCAATGACACTGGTGGATCCATGTGTGGTTTATGAAAAGAATAGACATGCAATCACACTAGGTGTATCCATGTCTGGTTTGTTTAGAGGAACAGACATGCAATGGAACTAGGTGTGGTTTGCGAACATAACATACATGCAATCACAGTAGGTGGATCCATGTGTGGTTTGTTTAAAGGAACAAACATGCAATTACACTGGGTGTGGTTCATGAAAAGAACAGACATGCAATGACACTGGTGGATCCATATGTGGTTTGTGGAAAGCACAGACATGCAATCACACTGGGTGTGGTTCATGAAAAGAACACACATCCAATGACACTGGTGGATCCATGTGCGGGTTGTGAAAAGAACAGACATGCAACCACACTAGGTGGATCCATGTGCGGTTTGTGGAAAGAACATACATGCAATGACTCTAGCTGTGGTTCATGAAAAGAACACACATGCAATGGCACTAGTGGATCCATGTGTGGTTCATAAAAGAACAGACATGCAATGACACTAGTGGATCCATATGTGGTTTGTGGAAAGCACAGACATGCAATGACTCTAGATGTGGTTCATGAAAAGAACAGACATGCAATGACACTAGGTGGATCCATGTGTGGTTCCTAAGAATAACACACATCCAATGACACTGGTGGATCCTTATGTGGTTTGTGAGAAGAACATACATGCAATGACACTGGTTGTGGTTCATGAGAAGAACACACATGCAATGACACTGGTGGATCCATGTGTGGTTTGAGAAAAGAACAGACATATAATCACACCAGGTGGATACATGTGGGGTTTGTTTTGAAGAACCCACATGCAATGACTCTAGCTGTGGTTTGTGAGAACAACAGACATGCAATGACACTGGGTGTGGTTCATGAAAAGAATAGACATGCAATGACACTGGTGGATCCTTATGTGGTTTGTTTAGAAGAAAACACATGCAATTACTCTAGCTGTGGTCCATGAAAAGAACACACATGCAAAGCCACTAGTGGATCCATGTGTGGTTCATGAGATAAACACACATGCAATGACACTGGATGTGGTTCATGAGAAGAACACACATCCAATGACACTGGTGGATCCTTATGTTGTTTGTTTAGTAGAACACACATGCAATTCCTCTAGATGTGGTTTGCGGAAAGAACAGACATGCCATGACACTAGTCGATCCTTATGTGGTTTGTCAGAAGAACATACATGCAATGACACTAGTTGTGGTTCATGAGAAGAACACACATGCAATGACACTGGTGGTTCCATGTGTGGTTTGTGGAAAGAACAGATATGTAATGACTCTAGCTGTGGTTCATGAAAAGTGCACACATGCAATGATACTGGTGGATCCATGTCTGGTTCATGAAAAGAATAGACATGCAATGACACTGGTGGATCCTTATGTGGTTTGTTTAGAAGAAAACTCATGCAATTACTCTAGCTGTGGTTCAGGAAAAGAAGACACATGCAATGATACTGGTGGATCCATGTGTGGTTTGTGAAAAGAATAGACATGCAATCACACTAGGTGTATCCATGTGTGGTTTGTTTAGAGGAACAGGCATGCAATGACACTGGGTGTGGTTTATGAACAGAACATACATGCAATCACAGTAGGTGGATCCATGTGTGGTTTGTTTAGTGGAATAAACACGCAATTACACTGGGTGTGGTTCATGAAAGGAACAGACATGCAATGACACTGGTGGATCCATAAGTGGTTTGTGGAAAGCACAGACATGCAATCACACTGGGTGTGGTTCATGAAAAGAACACACATCCAATGACAGTAGGGGATCCATGTGTGGTTTGTGGATAGAATAGACATGCAATGACACTGGTTGTGGTTCATAAAAACTACACAGATGCAATGGCATTGGTGTATCCTTATATGGTTTGTGAGAAGAACACACATGCAATGACTCTAGCTGTGGTTCATGAAAAGAACAGACATGCAATGACACGAGTGGATCCATATGTGGTTTGTGGAAAGAATAGACATGCAATGGCACTGGCTATGGTTCATGAGAAGAACACACATGCAATGACACTGGCGGATCCATGTGTGGGTTGTGAAAAGAACAGACATGCAACCACACTAGGTGGATCAATGTGCGGTTTGTGGAAAGACAATACATGCAATGACTCTAGCTGTGGTTCATGAAAAGGACACACATGCAATGACACTAATGGACCCCGTGTATAGGGGAGCAACTGGATCAAATCTTTGGTGCCTGTGTTCCGGATGTAAAAGAACGTCCAGGGCCACCCTTTGTAGGATTCTAGCCCGGTGACCCGGGGGAAAACAGAAAACCTCCGGGGTGAGATGGAGGCCGCTCCGAACTGAGTGAGCCGCTTGTCCTCCGGATCAGTGTGGATGTCGGGGATAACATTGCGACGAAGGGCGAAAAACCGGATCCACAGCTCCTTCGTGGGCCATAATCCGGCATAGCCTTCGATCGTAGAAGCAAAGGCAGAGAGAGAAGTAATGGCATTGGCTGGAAGATGGTGCGGCTGGAGATGGTAGGTACTGAGCCAATCGTGGAAGAAATCGCTCACCAGCAGTCCGAAGCCCCGTTGAAAGTGGGACAGGAACACAACGAACTCCCCGGGATTGGGCGAAGGAGCTAGGTCGGCGGAGGCGAGGCGAGCGGCGACGCCGGCGGGGATGTGTCTGGTCTGGTAGAGCCAGTCCAAGTCATCCTGGCAAACCCAGGATCCGGCCCACGCACCGCGGTCCGCCGCAGCGGCGTCCTCCTCCATCTCTTGTTCAGCAATGGCGAGTTCTTCTTCCGTCATCTGCTCCTCGAAGCCCTCGCTGGCACTAGAGGCGGCGTGGGACAGTGGCCTAGATTGACGAGGACCCGTAGCGAGAGGTTTGCGTCGCAGTGACGGCGACGCAGAGGCGCAACGGAGAAGTGCGGCGACGACGCTGCTTTTTGGCAGTGCTGGCGGCGGCGCGGTCGCGAGGAAGACGAAGAGGAATAGCAGCAGGCAGAGGGGTGCGGCAGGGAAAAAATCCTAAGGGATGCACCCCTCCGCTATTTAACCACTCCCATCAGGGGTGAGTGGGATCGCGCCCTGTGGACCGACCACACGCAGTGGCTGTGTATCACCCGTCCGGACCAATCAGTGAGGAGCCACACGGAAGGCCACAGGGTGGAGAGAATCCTGTGACGTGACACTGTGATGCGAGAAACGAGGGGGCAAGTGTGACGTGACCCGCGCACAGTGATAACTGACAATTACTGCGGCGATTACTGTGCAGGCCCTTAAAATAAGATGACATAATGATCACCCTTCACATGGGTTAGCGTACGAGAGAAGGAAACGAGACCCGGATGGAACTATCGTGACCCGGCCTGCAAGTGAAAACTTGGAATGTGCGAAGGGAACGTAAATCCATATAATCAGAGGTAAAGAGGTAACTCGGCAATAACGACCAGAGCTCAAAATTGAACCTGTTGTGGCCTTAGTGGCCAAGGCAGCTAAGACCGCACCAGCTTCGGGGACTAATGTTGGGGGGATACCCCCGGGTAGGGTCACGCCTAGATATAAAGGCCGAGTTAGCCGAGGTTCGGCAAGGCCAAAGCAGATGCTGGCCGGGTCACCTCAAGGCAGGCCGAACCACGGGGTAATCCGGACCTGGGGGCATCCGCCTAACTAAGTTTCATCCGACTTAAGTAGTAAGTCAGAAATGCCTATTTAACTTGTATGCAGGAACGGGTGTGGCCGGATGAACCATCATCCGGGTCACAGCAAGCTTCTAGGAGAAGGAAGGAATCTCGCTGGTCAAAAGGAGGGTCTAGTACGCACTGCATGAGCGAAGCAGGCAAGAGCGGGACCACCGAGTCATGGCCGACAGGGGTGACGATGCCCGTGTCAGATGACGAGGGCGCCGCAGAGGCTCACGTAGCTAAAGCAAGTGTGACTTGGGGGAAAAAGCACCCCGGTCGGCTTACCACTTTGGGAGGAGGCATATTCTTAGGAATATGCCTCCACGTATGCCCTAGGTAGAAACCGAGCCTCCCATATAAAAGGGGGGCTAGGGCTTCAGTAGGAGAGGTTGATCTCTTGGAATTTCTATTCGGGGCTAGGGTTTCAGGGGTAATCTGTGGGTGAGAGTAAGAGAGCTCGTTCTTCCTCCTCTCGCCAAGACGGCTCTAGGAGCACTTGTAACCTAGAAAGGAAATCAATACAACACTTGTGTTGAGAATCACTTCACTATGCCTCCCTGGATTCCCCTAGCGTGTATTAGTCCCCACCTTTAGCCTATCCATGGCATCTGCCATGACACCACCACGACAATGACTCTAGCTGTGGTTCATGAAAAGAACAGACATGCAATGACACGAGTGGATCCATATGTGGTTTGTGGAAAGAACAGACATGCAATGGCACTGGCTATGGTTCATGAGAAGAACACACATGATATGACACTGGTGGATCCATATGTGGGTTGTGAAAAGAACAAACATGCAACCACGCTAGGTGGATCCATGTGCGGTTTGTGGAAAGAACATACATGCAATGACTCTAGCTGTCTTTCATGAAAAAAACACACATGCAATGACACTAGTGGATCCATGTGTGGTTCATGAAAAGAACACACATGCAATGACACTGGTGGATCCATATGTGGTTTGTGGAAAGCACAAACATGCAATGACTCTAGCTGTGGTTCATGAAAAGAACAGACATGCAATGACACGAGTGGATCCATATGTGGTTTGTGGAAAGAACAGACATGCAATGGCACTGGCTATGGTTCATGAGAAGAACACACATGCAATGACACTGGCGGATCCATGTGTGGGTTGTGAAAAGAACAGACATGCAACCACACTAGGTGGATCCATGTGCGGTTTGTAGAAAGAACATACATGGAATGACTCTAGCTGTGGTTCATGAAAAGAACACACATGCAATGACACTAGTGGATCCATGTGTGGTTCATGAAAAGAATAGACATGCAATGACACTGGTGGATCCATATGTGGTTTGTGGAAAGCACAAACATGCAATGACTCTAGATGTGGTTCATGAAAAGAACAGACATGCAATGACACTAGGTGGATCCATGTGTGGTTCCTGAGAATAACACACATCCAATGACACTGGTGGATCCTTATGTGGTTTGTGAGAAGAACATACATGCAATGACACTGGTTGTGGTTCATGAGAAGAACACACATGCAATGACACTGGTGGATCCATGTGTGGTTTGTGAAAAGAACAGACATATAATCACACTAGGTGGATCCATGTGGAGTTTTTT